>JAJIBD010004031.1:0-205407 GCA_021461705.1 Cryptotis parvus
TTTGTTCTTTTGTGTTCTTCAGATAGATGCCAAAGAGTGGGATCACTGGGTCAATCAGAATTAGAGCCTCATTTTTACCTCCTGACCTCCTTCAAGGTCCTGTCTCCATCAAAAGTCCCCGGGGGAGGTGGCGGAGCGATAGCCCAGTGGGTAGGGCGTTTGCCTTGCATGTGGCTGGCCTGTGCCCGCCTGGGTTTGATCCCCGGCATCCCATATGATCCCCGAGCACCGCCAGGAGTAATTCCTGAGTGCAGAGCCAGGAGTAACCCCTGAGCGTTGCCGGGTGTGACCCACAAAGAGAAGAAAGTCACAGGGGAGGGGTGGGAATGGGATGGAGTATATCAGAACTTCCATGTGCCAGTTTGGGGTAGATATAATTTATCCTATAACCCATGATGAGATTATGCTTCTACATGGTTCAGTTGGAGGGACTGCTTTGTGGTAGCTTTCTTAGTGACAAGTAATGGTTGCCTTGTGTAGTACACTCTCTAGCGGGCTTTGGCCAAGGGACGGACAGAGGGTGAGAGAGCTGGTTATGCAATCCAAATAGGAGTGGCAAGGAGAGGGGAGAGAGAAAGTGGGGGGGGAGATACATGAGTTTTCAACATCTGGACA
This sequence comes from Cryptotis parvus, assembly GCA_021461705.1. Taxonomy (NCBI): domain Eukaryota; kingdom Metazoa; phylum Chordata; class Mammalia; order Eulipotyphla; family Soricidae; genus Cryptotis; species Cryptotis parvus. Next base: position 616 of record JAJIBD010004031.1, read on the forward strand.
GTCAGGTGCTTGAGGGTAATCCACAATGACAGATTCAATAAAAATATAGAATAGAAAAGGGTATCACAGATTGCAAGAAAGTTGGCAACAAGAAAAAGCAACTTTATAGTTTCAGTGATTTACTATTCATACTGCTTTAATTTGGGATATAGAGGTGAAGTTAAAAGCAAGTAGGAGGGAGGGATAAGCAAGTATATTACTTTTTAAAAGGTAGGAGAGAAACTGAGACTAAAAACTACCAGCTGTGAAAAATCTCAGCAGCTGGACAACTAAATATGACCTTAGGTTTCACTGCAGTTACATGTAATAGAGATTTTACTTATATCTTGAATTTATCTACATATCTACCCAGGTAAGATTAAGCTTAAAAATTAGAGGTGACTACAAGAATATCCTCCCCACTGGGCAGAGCCTGGCAAGCTACCTATGTCCTATTTGATATGCCAAATACCAGTAACAATTATAGACCTCATTCCCATGACCTATGGTATGGTTTGAGGCTCTTTTGTTCCTGGAGCAAGCAGATGCCCTTGGGATACACTAGCATGTGACAGGACATATGGAGATGGTACTGGTGCCTGCTTCGAGCAAATCGATGATGAACGGGAAGACAAGTGATACAAGTAATCTACCCAGGTGTTGTTAAGGACCATCAATCATTTATGCTTGGGAATTCTAACTGCCTACTGAATTCAATAGTTCACAGAACAATTAAATAAGAGAGAGACAGAGAGAGAAGAGACAGTTTTTCTTTATAATTAAATGAAATTCAAAGTCTCAATGAAACACAATTCATCAACACTGGCATATAAAGTGAGGCTTATAATTATATGTATCACTGTCTTCCCATTCATCATTGATTGGCTCGAGCGGGCACCAGTAACATCTCCATATTTCCTGTCTCATGCTAGTAGAGCCCAAGGGCATCTGCTTGCTCCAGGAACATAAAGATCCTCAAACCATTCCATCAGGTCATGAGAATAAGGTCTAAAATTGTTACTGGTATTTGGCGATGTATACAATAATATACATAAATAAATAAATCCATATTAATATATTTGGGGGAAGCTATCAAATAGTTTAGGGACCATTTGGAAACACTAGTAGTACAGGGCTGAAAGCATGAGGGTCACACAGGGAGAATGACCCGATCTTAAAGACCCACTTAAGCATGAGTATAAATGGCTCTTTCTCCTATTTTTTCCCTGGATGGTTATCAAGAGTAGGCCAAGATCAACTTTGCTTGAATTTTTTTTTAGGTAAAATTAATTCTAAAGGATAAAAAACACATTTACCAGAGTGAGGAGGATGAGGAGAGGAAAGAGTAGAGAATTTAGATAAAAAGAACTAAGCCTGAACTGAAAAATAATGACTGGAAATATGTTCCATTTATAGTTCAGTGTTGGGCTCATTACTTATTCTTCATCATTACAATGGTTGACCTCAACTCAGAATTTCTTAATGTTTATAAAATTATTAATGGAAGCTCCAGATTCATCTTTCAAACACTTGCACTCAGGTGGAATAACGTGGTGGCCTCTCTTGAAATTATTATAAATATTCTAGCAATTTTTTGACTTTTGATTTTTTATAGTACCTTGCTTTGGGAGACGAGAATGACTCAAAGTTCTGAGTCATTAAAATGAATGCTCACACATAAACATGGGAAGTGCAAATGAGATGTACACTGTGCTCTCAGGAACTCAAAAATATAATAAAACAAGGAGCCCAACAAATTTGAAATAAGTTCAATAAAGATCCATGTCTCAGTCTCTTTGTCTGTTTTGGATCTGCTAACAAAATAATATACACTGGGGAGTTTCAAAAACCAAAAACTTAATTTTCAAGTTCTAAGTATTAGCAGTCCAGAATCTGGGTGCTGCTATGGTGAATCAAAGTCTCTCTTCCAGAGGCCGAAGCAATAGCCCAGCGGGTAGAGCGTTTGCCTTACACACGGCCGGGGTCTATGCTGGCCTGGGTTCGATCCCGGCATCCCATATGGTCCCCCGAGCACCGCCAGGAGTAATTCCTGAGCAAAGAGCCAGGAGTAACCCCTGAGCATCGCGGGTGTGACCCAAAAAAGCAAAAAAAAAAAAAAAGTCTCTCTTCCAGGTGGAATATTTCTGTTTGTGTTTGCATGGCACAGCAAGGCACTCATGGTAAGGGTCCCACATAAGCTCTCTTCTTTCATTTATGAGGACTTCCTGGCTTCACCACCTCCCAAATTCTCCATCTCCCCATCCCATCCCATCCCATCCCATCCCATCCCATCCCATCCCATCCCATCCCATCCCATCCCATCCCATCCCATCCCATCCCATCCCATCCCATCCCATCCCATCCCATCCCATCCTCTCTCATCCCCTCTCTCTCTCCTCCCCTCTCTTCCCTCCCATCCCCCCCCATCCCCCCCCCCATCCCATCCCATCCCCTCTCCTCCCCTCTCCTCCCCTCCCATCCCCTCCCATCCCTTCCCCTCCCATCCCATCCCCTCCCATCCCCTCCCATCCCCTGATCCCCTCGTCCCCTCTCATCCCCTCCCATCCCCTCCCATCCCCTCCCATCCCCTCCCATCCCATCCCATCCCATCCCATCCCATCCCATCCCATCCCATCCCATCCCGCATTAGCCAACATATAAAAAGAAATTTGGGAGGTCAGGAGTGAGAGTCCTTCAGGTCATTGCTAGATTCAGTAATTTCCCAATAAAATATGAAAATGTGAGTCCACTACCTAGATAATTATCCTAAAATGTGACCACATAGCATTAATTGAAATGGGGCTTATGTTGAATACGAAGTCCTCTGAGCATGCAGGATTTGATGTCCTTGATGCTGCCTCCTCTAACAGTCTGAGCAGATACTGAAATAGATGATTGCACCATTGAAGTGTATGCCTGAGCCGGGTCCTTGTGTCTATATTACCTAGTTTCTATCATTGTCTGTTCTTCACTGTTGGCTTTCTTTCTACATCTTTAAGGTTTAGGGTTGTACTCTTTTAAATTTAGTTTAATTTCATTTTTAAAGCTGGTTTCTGCTCTGCCGGGTGTACCTGTGTCTGAGGCTCAAGCATTCCTGGGTTTGAAATACTCTCCTCTGAAGGGCGGGTCTCTGCAGGGGCGGGTCCTTGTAGGCTGGGTTTCTGACAAGCTGGGCTGGAGACTGGATTAATCTGTGGTCTGGAGAGTGGATTAATATGCTGGGGGAGATCTTACCAGCTGCAGAGTGTGGATTGTGACACAGATCGCTGCCAGCAAGGTGTGGGAGTTTCTCTGGCCTCCTCCGAGGCTCCATCGGGATGGTGGACTCAGGTCCGAGTTGCTCTCGTGGTCATGGAGTGCAGGGGGTTCAACGGGGAAAGCTGGTTTCTGCTCTGCCGGGTAGTTTGGGTACCTCCAAACTACCACAAATATTCTACCCACCCCTCTGAGAGAGCCCCACAAAGCAATGAGAATATAGTGCCCGCATGGCAGAGCCTGGCAAGCTGTCCGATGCGTGTTCGATATGCCAAACCCAGTAACAAAAATGTTTATTTTCCTGGCCCCGAAAAGAGCCCTTAATACGGCAGCAGTAAGAAAGGCAAACAAGCAGTGCCTGATAAAATTTCACGGCTGTCCTAGGCTGCCAAACGAAGAAGGACTAAAATGACTGTCTGTACTTTCAATGCACGTACACTGGCAACGGAAGCATATATTGAGGATCTGATGCTGCAAGCAAGAAAGATCAAGTGCGACATCATTGGTCTGACTGAGACGAGGAGGCGCCAGTCGCATCATGCTGTATTTGACACCGGAGAAGAATTGTTCCTTGGAACATGTGATGAAAGAGGCGCCGGTGGCATTGGTGTCCTTGTCAACACGAACATGGCTGTCAACATTGATTCATTTGAATGCCTAACAAACCGAATAGGACGATTACACTTGAGGAGATGTGGGCCCACTGCCAGCAATTTCTATCTTCATTGTCTATGCACCAACATCCACGTACAAAGAAGATGAAATTGAGAAATTCTACATGGAATTGGAGGAGTTCTATAAAAAGATCACACCTTCTACAAGATCATAGTCGGTGATTTTAATGCCAAGATAGGACCGAGAAGATCGGCTGAAGAACTCCACATCGGGACCCATGGCCTAGAATGGAACGAACAGGGTGAGAGACTATCTGGAGTTCATCATGTCCACCAAGACTATTCATGGGAACTCACAGTTTCAGAAGGCTGAAGCGAAACGTTGGACATGGGAATCTCCTGGTGGACAGTTCCACAATGAAATTGACCACATCATCTTCAATCGACGGTTTTGTCTGACCGATGTTGCTGTCGTCCCCAAATTCCAGACAGGGGAGAAAAGGCTGCAAAGTTTAAGAAGAGAACTCCCAGAACGACCACCAACTGGGAACTCTTTAGCACCATTGCGGCAACATGGGAAGATACCATCATTGATGACATCGATGAAGAATACAACCGACTGGTTCAGCACCTCCATGATTGTGCGAAGAATGCCGAGAGAGAGAAAGACACAAAAGGACGCCTGTCTTCAGAAACTCTCGAGCTCATTCGCCAACGTGGCAAGGCGCGAGCCTCAGGAGACCAAATGCTAACGTCCAAGCTTGCTAAACAGTGCAGAGAAGCGATAAAAGCAGACCTCAAAGACAGAAGAGCAGAAATACTGGAAGATGCAGCAGAAGCCGGGAAAAGTATTCGCACTGCCCGCCTGTCCTTCGCCAACTATAAGACCAAGATGACTGCCCTCCGACGCCCTGATGGATCTATCACATCTTCCAGAAAGGCAATGGAGAAGATTATCCAGGACTTCTACTCAAATCTTTTTTGATAGCCACATCCACCTGCCCACATACCAAATTCCACAGGATGGATACGTCATTCCCAACGTTCTCCCTTCTGAAATAAGACATGCCATCTCATCGGTAAAGAAGGGAACAGCACCAGGCCCAGACAAAGTCAGACCCGAACATCTGAAGAATCTGCCATCGGTGCTCATCAATACACTAGCTCGGCTCTTCACACGCTACCTGTCCGAATGCAAGGTGCCCTCCCAATGGAAAACCAGCAGGACAGTTCCTACTGTTCAAGAAGGGAGACATTCATGACATCGGCAACTATCGCCCCATCTGCCTGTTGTCTGTCATCTACAAGCTGTTTACACGAGTCATCCTGAACAGGATTAGCAGAACACTAGATGAAGGTCAACCATGCGAGCAAGCAGGTTTCCGGAAAGGATTCAGCACAATCGACCATATCCACACAGGAACCAAGCTCATTGAGGTTTGTAGGGAGTACAAGATGCCGCTCTGTCTCACGTTCATTGATTTACAGAAAGCCTTTGATTCTGTGGAAACTGAAGCAGTCATCGAAGCCCTAGTCAAACAGGGTGTTCAAACCCAATACATCAAGATCCTTCGTGAGCTGTATTATGGATTCACCACCAGGATCTCACCATTCTACAAAGAAGTGATCATTGATGTCAAAAGAGGGGTTCGACAGGGTGATACCATCTCACCAAAACTCTTCAGTGCCACCCTCGAGAACATCATGAGACAATTAGAATGGGAAGGAATGGGAGTGAAGATAGATGGTCGGCAACTACACCCACCTCCGCTTCGCTGATGACATCGTTCTAATAACACCAAACATTAGCCAAGCGGCACAAATGCTGGCTGACTTTGACCGAGAATGTGGAAAGGTAGGTCTACAGCTGAATCTGAAGAAAACTATGTTCATGAGAAATGAACTAGTTCCAGAGGCCCCATTCTCTCTCAATGGAACAAACATCTCTGAATGCAGCAGTTATGTGTACCTAGGTCGAGAAGTCAACATGATGAATGACCTAAAACCTGAGCTGCGCAGGAGGAAGAGAGCGGCATGGAATGCCTTCAAAGGCATCGAAGAAATAGCTAAAAGGACAAAAGAACCTCCGGCTCTGGGCACATCTCTTTGACTCCACCGTTCTCCCTGCATTAACATACGCCTCAGAGACCTGGGCCCTACGAAAGCAGGATGAGAATGCTATTCGGGTCTCCCAGAGAGGCATCGAAAGAGCTATGCTTGGAATATCACGCCTCACTCAAGTGAGAGAAGGAATCGGAGTTCTGACCTCCGTCGCTATTCCAGAATCAGGGACGCTGTCTCGTTTGCCAAGGCATCGAAAATCAGATGGGCTGGACATGTAATGCGATTTGGAGACAACCGCTGGACTAGAGCCGTTACCGACTGGATCCCACGGGATGTCAAAAGATCACGTGGCCGCCCACCTACAAGATGGTCAGACTTCCTTGTTAAGACCCTGAAGGAACAGTTTGAGGCTCTTCATATTCCAGAATCAACCAGATGCCATTGGGCTACATTGGCACGTGATAGGGTCCAATGGAAATGTTACTGGCGCCCGCTCGAGCAAATCGATGAGTAATTGGATTCAAGTGATCAAGTGATCAAGTGATCATTTTTAAAACTTTATTTAAACAACATGGTTTGCAAAGTTATTCATAATACAGTTACTTTGGACATTCAATGTTTCAACCCCAATCCCCACTGTAAACACAGACTTCCCTCTATCATTGTCCTCAATTTCCTACTCCACACCCCAAACTGGCCTCCCTTAGCAATACAAAAGAATTGATTTTATATTGCTTGTTCAACAAAAATGGCAAATAGAATTGTTAAAAAAATACTTCAATAAAAAGAAAATTTGTGAAAATTGTTATATCTCACAATGGAGTTATTAAAGTCATAGTCTGAGAGTTTATTGAGCTATTTGTTGCTAGTTGTATCTTCTGTGTTATTGTTTTTGTTTATTGAGCTTAGTTGGCTTCAAAACTGTTTTCCCATCTAATTCGCTGTGCTTCTACTGTACTGTTAGTACTAGTGTGGAATTTGGAGCTCCAGGGGCTTCAGGATCTGTAGAACTTGGGTAGTTCTTGGTCTGTTCCATTCTAGAGGGACCACAGAATTTTCAAAGAATTTTCATATTACAAAGAAGACCTTTGTACCATGTGTTTTAATGGCCTGGTGGGCATGTCTTCCGAGATTAGCTGTGAAGCTGTGAAGGTGGGCTGTTGTTTACGTGGTGGAGGCAGCAGGATGTGGGTATGGTTTCTTGGGCTTCCAGTCCTAAGGGATAGGTGATGGGGGGGCAAGCTGCTCCACCCCACCCCAAGCTAGGGCTTCTACTCTTACTGTTTCCTCTGCTTAGAGCACATTTCCCTGGATTTTGACCTGCTTTGTGCTCCCGGGGGATATATCTCTGCTATCACTCTTCAGAAAGACCTTTCCTCAATGTTAATCTAAACAGTCATTTCATTTCTCTGTCTTCTTACTCTATTTGACTTGTTTCAGCAATTTTCTTTCTGGTTGACATGTGCTGGTTGGTCCATGAGATTCATTTTTCCTGATGATCTTCCTCAACAAAGCTGAGTGTGGGCTTTTGTTTTGCACATTGCTGTTCATTTAGCATCTAGATTGGGGCAAATGAGAACAGTCAGAAATATTTAAGTCAATGAAGAATAAAGGAAGCATGTTTCTGCAGAAACACTATTCCAGCCTAAGGAATGAAAACCTTTCCACTTTTTTCCTATCTTTTTTAAAAAAATTTTTATTATACTACCATTAGATCACTTGTATCACTTTTGTCTCTCCCATTGTTTATTGATTTGCTCAAGTGGACTCCAGTAATGTCTCCATTCATTGGGAATGAGGTCCATTATCTTACTGTTTTTTGGCATATCGAATACACCACAGGTAGGTTTCCAGGCTATACCATGGATTGGGTTCATCCCAGGGCCCAGTCTTTTTCTATGTCAGACCATCAACCATCCAGGGCCTATGCGGCAGAGCCCTGGGTGTGAATCATAATAAAGAGAGCTAAAGATGACTTCTCATAAAATGCATGAGAAACCAGTCAATTATGTGGCATGCAGAAAATTGTTCAAAATGCCAGTAATTTTCTCCATTGTAGAAGTGCCTAAGGTGGCAAAAATAATAACAAATCAGTTGAAGTCATTATTTCAAATTAGAAATGTGCATTTATGATTACAGTACTCAAAAAATTACTTATCCTTGAAGTATTGAAGGGCACATTTTGGGGGATATACAATTACAAAGATGTTCATGCCCGGGTTTCAGTCATACAGTGTTCCAGCACCCATCCCTCCACCAGTGCCCATTCCCACTACCAATGTCCCAGATTCCCTCCCATCTCTCCTAGCCTGTGTCTATGGAAAGTTCTTTATCTCTTTTCTCTTTCTCTTTTTCTCTCTCTTGTTTCTTATCTTTAAGAATAGTTGTCCCTGGATGGCAGGTAAGGAAAAAAGGGGCCTCCTGCACTTAAATGAATAGCTAGGAGAGAGGACTCCATGTGTATGAAGGTCTATTCATATGTTATACTCTTGGGACTACTATCTAGCAAATCCTAACTGTGAGTTGTGCTATTTTTGGCACATAATTGTTGAGATCTTTTAAGTTTATATATATGTATATGTATACACACACACACACACACTGTCTCACTGTCTTCCCATTCATCTTCAATTTGCTTGAGCAGGCACCAGTAACATCTCCATATGACCTGTCTCATGCAGGTAGAGCCCAAGGAAACCTGCTTGCTCCAGGAACATAAAAGCCTCAAACCATTCCATCAGGTCATGGGAATGAGGTCTATAATTGTTACTGGTATCTGGCATATTAAATACGACATGGGTAGCTTGCCAGGCTCTGCCGTGTGGGTAGCATACTCTTGTAGTCATCTCAAAATCCAGCATTTATTGATGAACCGCGTGGCCGCAAGCTGGGCTGTGATAGGCTGGTCTGCTGGGTGGAGTTCTGATGAGGGGGAAGTCCGGATGTGGAAAATGGAGGTCCTCATGGAGTGGGGGTCCTCTGGCTTATTGTGAGGCTCTGCTGGGGTGGCGGGCCAGGGCTAGAACCTGCCATCCCTCCCGGGCACCTCATGAGCAGCTGGGCTCAGTGAGAGCCAGTAGCAGCTGTGCCCCATGTCTGTCTCTGGATCAGCATACCTGGGCCGGATTAAAAAAGACTGCAGCAGGGTGGATCTCGATGAGCCAGGCTGTGATAGGCTGGTCTGCTGGGTGGAGTTCTGATGAGGGGGAAGTCCGGATGTGGAAAATGGAGGTCCTCATGGAGTGGGGGTTCCTCTGGCTTGTTGTGAGGCTCTGCTGGGGTGGCGGGCCAGGGCTAGAACCTGCCATCCCTCCTGGGCACCTCATGAGCAGCTAGGCACAGTGAGAGCCAGTAGCAGCTCTGCCCCATGTCTGTTTCTGGATCAGCATCAGCATACCTGGGCCGGATTAAAAAAAGACTGCAGCAGGGGTGGATCTCGATGAGCCAGGCTGTGATAGGCTGGTCTGCTGGGTGGAGTTCTGATGAGGGGGAAGTCCAGATGTGGAAAATGGAGGTCCTCATGGAGTGGGGGTTCCTCTGGCTTGTTGTGAGGCTCTGCTGGGGTGGCGGGCCAGGGCTAGAATCTGCCATCCTTCCCTCTCTCCTGGGCACCTCATGAGCGGCTGGGCACAGTGAGAAGCAGTAGCAACTTACACACACACACACACACACACACTATATATATATATATATATATATATATATATATATATATATATATATATATATATATATATATATGTAAAATCTAATACTCCCTCAAACCCATTATCATTCACATCACATCTAGTGGCATGTTTTAGCACATGTTTTCCTCACAGGCCTGTTTCATAAAATCTGCCCATAATCTTTGCTGAAAGAGGAGGATCAAGTGACTGTGCTTAGTGCTCATCACTGATGGTTGGAGAATAGACACATGACCCAATGCCCAACCAATCAAGTTGCTTGCCAATGACCAACTTCATATTGCTTCTAATAGACTCATGCCTTTAGTACTGTCTTCAGGAAGGAGAACAATGGAGGAAGCGGAGGAATACAAAAGAGATTCCAAAATAGAGAAAGGCGGAAGAACCTGGTGTTATTGAGAAATGGAGAAACTTTCTGAGAGTTTCCTGGTTCTTTGCACCAGCTGTATATTTGGTTCCTCTCTCTGTCAATGAGATCACTTTCGTATCCTTATAATCCATTTGGGGCACCTGACTTCTTTACACTCTGAAACTGATTCAGAAATTTATTGGGGGGCAGTGGTGCAGGGGAAAATAATTACTAGGAAATGCATCTCAAGTACAATTTCATTGGGAGTAGTAATTTAGCGTATACATTTGGAAGTGGGGCACAAAGTGGGTACATAAGCTATGTCCATAACAGGGACCCTTTGAGAAATAAAAAAGCAGGGCTAGGGGCTGAGTGATAGTACAGCGGGTAGGGCACTTGTCTTGCACACAGTGGTCCTCTGAACACTGTCAGGAGTAATTCCAGAGTACAGAGTCAGGAGGAACTCCTGAGCATCGCCAGGTGTGGCCCAAAAAGGCACAATAAAAGTAGGGCTAAATAAGAAACAAATCGTCATTTCACGACAGCAGCTTCAGGACTCGATCCAGTCTGCCCTCTGTCCACACTCCTGCTTATCCACCTTCTAGTTTCCTTCTGATATGAAGGAATTAGAATCTCCTTGGGATACAATTCTGGCTTCATGTCTCACTGGCTACAAAACCCTCCACACCTTGTTGTTTTGTTACCTTTCTGAATGTTCCAGAAACAAGTCTAATAGAACCAATCTTGTGAGAGTGTTGCCAAGATTAAATTAAATGACAGGGCATGAAAAGTGTTCATCTAGTACTCACATCTTCCAAGGCTATGGGGATCCCTTCTCCCAGGCTTCTCTCCCCACTAAGTAACCCACAGAGTAAAGCATCCATGTGCTTATAGTACACACTTTGACGTACATTCCTGGCAACATATCTGTGGTATGTGGTAGCAGCTCAACTTGGAGTGTGTTGGGAGAACAATCCATTAAAGCGGGAGGCGGGGGATCAATAACACAATTAGGAACCATTTCATCCCATAATGACGCCAGCTGCTAGGAAGGCCACTGCTCAGGAGAGAGGCATCTAATAGTGCCAGCTGCCAGATGCTGTAATCTGCCCTCTGTCTTCCTGGGGCACAGCACATCCTCCCAGGGTGCCAAGGACCTGCACAGTGTGGCATTACATGGCAGAGATAGTCTGTCTTCATCAACATTACAGCACAACAATTTATTAAGACACTAAAAACATCCTGCCCCAGTCAGCTAAACTCCCTCAACCATGCAGTTGGTGTTGTGTATGTCTTCTAGCCAGTGTTCTCTTTCCCTCTTCTTCTTTGCCAAGGAAAGAATATATAGGGCAGGGAAGTTTATTCTTTTCTGTTTAGGAGGTTGGAAGAATTAAACAAAAGTCCGTTGGAGACTTTTACGTGGGGCATGGCTTGATTCCCATGCTCATCAAATCCACAACAAGAATCAGATTCTGATTTTTGCCCTAGTTCTTCATTATTCTTAGGATAATTCTTGATTCTTCTAGAACCAGATATGTGTTGCCTACTGATTATGAGACAACATGGGATTGGGCAGGTATGAAGTTCATTGACAACAGAGATCATAGACCTCTTGCCCTAATAAAATGCCGATCTCAAGATAAACCTAGAGCTCATTTGCTCATTTTTTAAAAGCCTTTGAAACTCAAGAAGTTATATTCACTCTTCTTAGAGGCAAAATCACTAAAATGAAATATGATTCTTAGCATAGTAGAAGTTTGTAAAGGAAATGTCCTCCATATATTCATTATTTTGTAATGAAGAGGTGTCTTTCATTGTCTAAAATGAAATGAACCAACAGAAACAACAGGGAAAAGTGGAGATGAGGAAGGGGGTGAAGGCTTGTTGGTCTTTCATCAGTTCGTCCTACAATCTTCCTCCCAAATGCAGGGAAGGCTCCCGACAGGCTTGGTTTGGGGGTGAGTTTTCCGTTAGCCTTCTTGTTTCCTTAGCATCACTCAGACACCCAGAGACATGCAATCAAGTCTTAAATGGCTCTTGGAGTCTACCCACCCGCCCCTGCCCACAATACAAGCACACTTCTCTTTTCCTATCCATCTCACATCCTCAAGGGGAAAAAGCACTTAAAAATCTATCATTCTGGGGTTCAATCCACATGGCCCTTTCTCATTTTCTAATACTCCAGAGGAACAAGAAACAGTTTCATCGGATATAATGAAGAGGCAACCTTCCTGCTGCCTTCTTCCTTTTTGCCTTGGAGTCTTGCTTAGCTCTTTGATGACCCTGCCATGTACACATGTGCCCACCTGTCTCTGGGCCCCAAACATTTCCCTTTTAGCCAAGGAGCAAGTTGCATTTGGGGTACTCTTTACCATCTACTAGCCTGACATCAGCCATCAGTGGTGGGTTCAAATTGGAGATGCCACCAACCAGGGTTTCTAATTGTTTCATTTTTTCTCCCAAGATCTGGTCATATACCTACATTTTCTGCATATTTAGAATGACATATCACAGCCAGGAAACCTGGACGAGTAAATAAATAAGGGCAATTAAAACTAATGCTTGACAAATGACATGCACTCATCACGGAGGTCAGGAAAGCATCTCGGTTCTCACATCAGAATTACATTATTGCAAGTGGGATGGCTTGGGTTCCCCCCTCCTAGTTTTCATGCATTAACTATCACTAGAGACAGGATACAGGATGTACCGACGATCCATTACTTGCAGGTCCCTGACTTGCATTTAGTGTAATCGTTATGCTTGCGTTTTCATACCTGCTTATTTGACTTGTTGCTTTGGGTTAGGCTTTCTTTCCTGAACAGAACTTGAAATAAGAATGCTTAGGTCCACTGCTCAGGGCAGGCAGTCTGCACAAAATAGGGCCATCTTCCTGGTCACTTGTTGGTTATTTTCTCATCAGACATGATAATTATGCTTAGACACCCTTGCTTTTTTTTCTGTCAGGATTTAAAATGGTTTCAAACTCAGATGAAGTATACATTTTATTTATGTAGCTAAATCATTAATTTCAAGGCTTCTTATCTTTTTAAAACTAAAATTCTTATCACCAATTTGATTTGGTAATAATAGCAAAAAGTATTTTATACATGTGTCCACTTGCTCTTCTTAGCATTGTGATAGCACAGTGGGTAGGGTGTTTGCGTTGCATGCGGCCAACCTGGGTTTGATTCCCTGGCATCCCATATAGTACCCAGAGCACCATCAGGAGTAAATCCTGAGTGCAGAGCCAGGAATAACCCCTGAGCATTGCCAGGTGTGACCCAAAAAGAAAAAAAATGCACTGTGACTCTATTTCTGGACACGATGGCGACTTTGGACACTTCCAGTGTTATGCCCAGTTTCCTATTCACAGCGCTGAGGATTATAGGAGTATCTGTGCTTCGACAGAATCACCTTGAACAGACAATAATCCTGGGAAACCGCTTTCTGGCAAAAAGTTCTGGAAATCTGACCTAAAAAACCAAAGCATCCTAGCTTTCTAAATTTGGAGTTAGAAGGGTCCTAACATGTTTTATTTCACTTTTTTTTTCTTAAAAAACGTTTTCTGTTCGTTCTCAGACTCACCTTCCCTTGCCTACCCATGACTCTGCTCATGGATGCTGGTGGGGCCCAGGGATATTAATGGTGGACATCCAACCCGGGTCAACTGTGTAAAAGGTAAGCACTTTAATCATTGCTTTCTCTCTCTGGATCCTCGTGTTTCTTGGCATCACTTTCACTTGGTTGAGACATCATGAATTTGTGTTGCCCTTGGTCCAAATGAAGTATACTCAACCTGTGGTGAGGGGAGGGGGGTTGGGGGGATGGATAAATGCTCCTTTAGTGAAGACCCACGGTATGGGTTAAAGAAGGTTTATATTTTATTTTAGATGGTACTTAAAGAGAAGAGCCAATGTGTTGTGAAAAGCATTTATATTCAAAGTAGAAAAAAAGAAGATTCAGGGGGTAGATATGTGAAAATAATCCATTTGCAGCCAGATAGTGTCTGTCAGCACAGCGGCATGCATCCTTCTGTTTTTACATGGATTTTTACCAATTCATACATGTCCTATTTATAAGTGTGTTTTTCCAATATAAGAGCATCTTACTCTAGGGCAGTACCTTAAATAATGCCATTTCTTGCAGTTATTGAGAGAAACTAGATTCTGGGTCAGGTCTCTGTGTAAAGTTAATAGACTATCCTCATTTTGCATGTGTGTGTGTGGGTGTGGGATTCTCCCATATACCAAAGATGTGCATTTAAGGTCCACGTTATGTCTCATTGACCCACTCAGGGTCAATGGGTGTGAGTATGTCCTGTTACGGAGGGGCTTCCTGACAAGGTTGGCCTGGATCCTGTGCTGACTGAGAAGGCTCTGACTGTCCTTAGCCCTGAACTAGAGTACCTGTGCTGAAAAATTAATTGATTAATAATGAATTAATAGGTATGTTTGTTGAATATTAGAAATATTTTGGTTTTTTTTGAAGTTTGTTGTCATTGTGACCAGAAATATGTCAGAAGTGTGTAACTCTTGGTACTGGAGAGTCTCCAGTCTGACTTATAAAACAGCTGTCATTTGTGTTATTCAAATGTATAACATGAAGTCTAGAGAATTTGAGAATGTGAATTTATTTGACCAGATCTCATTCTCTGAATTTATTTCTAAAGTCTGCCATGACACATTGACTGACATATTTGATATAAATGTTTGTTGGTATAAAGTGGAATTATGTGATTGTACACAGATGGTGGAAGTCTTTGCTTAATTAAAAGTGTTGTATTTTGCCTTGAAAACCAACTGTTTTTAGTAAAGTGACATACCTTAATAGCTAAAGGTTATATTTAGGGTCATTTGAAACATGATTAGAGCAGAGAAGACTAGAGATGGGGGGCAAAGTTTGGTGTCAGTAGGAGCACACAGAATATTTATATATATCACTATCACTATCTTCCCATTCATCATCAATTTTCGAGCGGGCTCCAGTAACATCTCCATATGTCCTGTCTCATGCTAGTAGAGCTAGTAGCTATATGAGACAGGACATATGGAGATGTTACTGGAGCCCAGATATATATATATATATATATATATATGTGTGTGTGTGTGTGTGTGTGTGTGTGTATACACACACATATACATATATATATGTCCTGTCTCATGCTAGTAGAGCTAGTAGCTATATGAGACAGGACATATGGAGATGTTACTGGAGCCCGCATATATATATATATATATATATATATGTATAGTGTGTATATATATATACACACACATTGTGTGTATATATATACACACACACATATATATATACACACACACATATATATTTATACACACATATACATACATATATATATATATATATATATATATATATATATATATATATATATGGGCCAAAGAGATAACAATGCAGCATGACACTTTTTTGCATGCAGCTGACTTGGGGTCATCTCTGACATCCCATGTCATCCCTTAAGCAATACCTGGAGTGATTCCTGACTGCAAAAACTATAGCATCATGAGTTATATCCCCCTTATCCAAAAAAACAAGTACTTAAAATTAAGACCTGACATTTAATTGGGTGGATCAAAGGCGGAAATTTAGGAATTTGTTAAAGCTTTTGTCCCCAGTGACTAGGCCATCAAAGAGCAGGATAGACAGAAAGAATAGAAACTGACTAGGGAGAAAAGTGATTGTTTGGAAAAGAGTAGGTTGGAAATACTAGTGAATATTGGAGACACCAGGTGAAAAATCTGCCCTTGACTTTGGGCGAGAAGTCATGGATTTGGAATTAGTTGCATTGTCTGCAGGTAAAAATAACTGAAGTCAAGAATTTATGTATTTCTTTGGAGACTGAAATGGGGGGTGGTTAAAAAGGAGGGAAAGTGAGGCCATGGAAGAATTTGAAAATGGAAACAACAAGTGAAGTTGAAGAAAGTGATAGAGGTCAGGGAGAAAGGATGAGAAGTTGGCATGTTCTGAGATTCAGGAAACCAAAGGCACCTTTGAGCAAGAGGAGTGGATAAAAAGTTGGAAGGCGGCAGCTTTTCAATATGGGAGAAGATGTCCCAGAATTATCTCCAGCAAATGATGACTGATAATAGACCTTGAGATTTGACAAGGTTCATGATACATACATACTGGTGGTCCCTTAGCAAGTCACCTCTAGAGAACGTGTGGGAAAGAGTCAAGACAGGAAAGAATTTGGCCACTGTTAAAGAAAGAGTGGAAGCAACAAGAGAAGACAATAATTGAGGGACCAAATATACATAAGCACAAAAGCACACAGGTACATAGAAAATATATACATAAGGCAGGAAGACCTACAGTGATTATAAGTTGAGAGCAAGGAGCCAGCAGAAGATCAGCCTTGGAATGCAGACATGGGAAAGAAAGAAAAATTGTTGGATAAAAGATCTCGAGGCTGAAGGTCCCAGATGAAAGGGTTATCTACTAAAGTGGCGCTTCTTCTGGAAGGAGAAAGGGAGAGAAAGGTGATTAATATTAACCTAGAGGTGGGGAAAAGCAAATGAGGGAATAGCCCTTGATGCTCTCTAGATTATGGTAAAGAGGGCCACGAAGTCATCTGCAAAGCATCAGGCGGGGAGAGTGTGAATGGGGACGTCCAGAGGTTGATAGAGGGCAGACCCAGGAAGGAACGCATCACACTCCTTTCTGTAGTTACTGGCAAAACGAGCAATGGGAAATATCCTTTCCCCTAAATATCCTAAGTCGAGTTGGACCTCAAGAAATCACTGAAGGAGTAGTGTATAGGAAGTGTTCAGCCACGTCGAATTGTTAAAATGTGCCCAATAGGTAGAGGGTCCCCTCATCTGCAGTCCCTTGCAATAGGAAAGTGGCGGGGTATCATTCTGCTTTGTAAAGTGATACGTGAGATGCTATCAAAATTCTCAAATTGTTTGTGTTCTAAGCCCATTATGTGAGACTTGATCTGCCTATACTCTGGAACCTGGAGAAAAATTGCACTGTGCATAATAAAAATATAGGGATCATTATTATCAAACTAACTTCTTTTCTGAACTTGCAAACCATAGACAGTGCCTCTATGATTCTGTTTGGCATAGAGAATGTTTTAAGCTTGGTCTTTTCATAATAATGCTTGCTGTCTTTTCCTAGACATATGAAGCTTAATTCTGACTTATGCATTCAGATACTTGGGAGACTCGTGATAGCACAGTGACCCTTTTCTCTCAGGACTGAGCTAATTCTGTAGAAGCTTTTGACTCAACTACTCATGACCTATTCCAGGAAATGCATTACAAAGGAACCAGCAGATAACAAATCTTCAACTTAGGAAGAATTGCTTCTGGAAACTGCAGCGCACAAGATAAGGCTCAGTCCTTGGGAGCTGCCTTTATCCAGCCCCCACTCAGATGATGTAGTGGACTCTGAGTCGCTGTGTACACAAGGCTGATAAACTTTGCACTAAGTTAATTAAGAATTCTATTGCTTTAATAGCTTGCCTTCAAAGAATGACTAATACTAGGATTTATTATGTGAACAACAAAAAATGGGCTATGTAAATTTTATAATGGAGCCCAGGTCATATTAAATCATCTCCAGATTCATTGATATTTCTCACAGCCAAGCAATGCTGGCTATAGAATGGTTGGATCATAGAGAACCATGCGTCCTTTTACAAGTGGGATAGTAAACTTGCTCTCAAGCTTAGAGTTTTTAAGATGTTTTTGTTTCTTTG
This sequence comes from Cryptotis parvus, assembly GCA_021461705.1. Classification (NCBI taxonomy): domain Eukaryota; kingdom Metazoa; phylum Chordata; class Mammalia; order Eulipotyphla; family Soricidae; genus Cryptotis; species Cryptotis parvus. Next base: position 18,292 of record JAJIBD010004031.1, read on the forward strand.
TCTATTTTTTGGGGGGGGGGTGTAAGGTTGGGCCACACCTGGCTGTGCTAGGGGCTTACTCCTGCCTCTGTGCTCAGAGATTAGTCCTGGAATTTCTTGAGCCTTGAGGGGGCATCCATATGTCATGCTGGGGATTGAACCCTGATTGTCCACACAAAAAGGCAAGAACCTTAGCTGCTGTATTATCTATCAAGCCCCTCTTTTTTTAATGTGTCTTTTTGATTCTCATGACATGCCTGAAAGAAGAAACAAAAGTCCCAATTCATAGATGTAGACACCATTTCACTATCTACTTTTCTGTATCGATGTGAAAAATAAGAGCACCTGCAGAAGGTCTAGGGCAGGGAGGGTCCATAAGCACCCAAGGCTAAGTAAGCACTGTCAGACAAGAGCCACTCTCCTGCCTTCAGTGAGGCCTTCTTGTCTGCTCCTAGACACTCTGCTACCATTGCCCCCATGCTTTGATACTCCCGACTCTAACAGGGTTTTCTAGATAATCGTATTTAATTCTGTTCTCTCGTAGACGCTGGGCTAGAGCCCACCTCTACATATGTTCTTTTTCATCGTTCTGAGCACTCCAACATGGTGACAACCTTTTCATTAGAAATTGTTGCCATAATCAATGATCAACATTCTTTCCTATATCTTCTAGTGTCAATGCACTCACTCTCCTCTCTTAGCTACTGCCTAGTACTAGGTATTGATCAGTTGAGATGTATTGACATCATCACAAGATGTATGTGTGTATTGTAATGTATTGTACAACTTAATAGGAAGAGTGACAATGGCTCTTAGAAGCATGGTGTGGCAATTTAGTCACAACTTCCCATGTCTCAGGTCTCCCATTTCTGTTGCTTTCATTGCTGTCATCATACACTTATGTTCATTGCTTCTCTGGCAGGAGCTGTTCTAAGGTGGTTAAGTTCATTATCTTATTTCTCCCAAAGTCCTAGTAAATACCCATTTTGTAAATGAAGAGGTTGAGGTGCACAGTTATGCATTATTTGCCCAAAGTTGCAAAATTTGCATGGGATTGGATTAAATACCAAACACCATGGCCCCTGAGCTTGATTTCTTAAATGTAGCCCATCAATTTTCTCAACATTTGTTGCTAAAGGCCTTTGACAGTATAGTGGTTAAGGTGCTTGTCTTGCATGCAGCCTACCTATGATCAATTTCAAGCTCCACACATGGTTCCCCAATCCTCCAGAAGTAGTCTCTGAGTCCAGAGTCAGGAGTAAGGTAACCCCCAAAATTAAATTTAAAAAACCCTTCATAATAATGATAGGTTTATGATGATCAACAGCCACTGCCTATTGATGATCAAACAAGGTAAAGCTTTTAGATGCTTTAGTTTGTATACACCTAGTGTTTGACATTTACAAATGAATACAAACATATGTCTATATGTTTATTGCCTGCTGGCATTTCTTATTCCATGCATGGTTTGTTAGCATGCCTTGCCAATATTTATACTGAATTATTAGCCACTTTCCTTCCTGATTACAGATAGCATGTCAGTTACATATTGCCACATAAACTCCCTAGATTTAATAGTTGAAACACCACGAGGATCTGGGTTGTTATCTCTGGTGTTTCTGTGGGTTGACTAACTTTGTCAGCTAGGCAGGACTCACCTGGAATCTCCTGTTCAGTTGTGGTTGGATGATGCCTAGGGCTAGAGTTCACTGTTTATTCACTCATGTCTTAGCTACCACTGCCTGTTGATGATCGGGATCTCAGCGGTGCTATCTGTTGGGTCACTGCCCACATCCTCCCCAGGTGGTCTGGACTTCCTTGAAGCACAGTGGTGGGATGTCAAGAAAAAAACCTCACAGGAGGTCTCACAGAAGTGTGTGATGTTTCTGATTACCTTGCGTGGGAAGTGTCTTAGTCTCATATACAGTAGACTTTCATTGTAAGGCAGGCAAAAAGCTTCACCCAGCCAAGAGGAGGGCATTCAACCTCTGTCAGTGTGGCAGGGACGTCAGCCTCACTGTAAGGAAGGATGAATGTCACGCGATGAGTCTTGCTGCTCATCCTGGCAAATACCCTCAGTCACAGACAGTAACTGTTTCCTTCAGGTCTTTACTTGGTCTTTCAAGCTTTATTTATTTGATGCCTGAATCAAGACAGCTTATTTTTATTTTATCTATCTATCTATCTATCTATCTATCTATCTATCTATCTATCTATCTATCTATCTATTTATTTATTTATTTTTGCTTTTTGGGTCACACCTGGAAATGCTCAGGGGTTATTCCTGGCTCTACACTCAGGAAATACTCCTGGCAGTGCTCGGGGACCATATTGATACTGGAGATCAAACCTAGGTCGGCCGTGTGCAAGGCAAATGCCCTACCCGCTGGACTATGGCTCCGCCCCTCAAGACAGTTTATACTGAAACTTACTTAGATGTGAGGGGAGAGAATGAGAGGAAAGACATGTTCAAGAGATATCATGGGCTCTCCAGAGTAGAAAGAGCAGAGATATAGAGGAAAACGAGCCAAATATGTGTTGAAAGGAGAGCATGGCTTAAAAAGCAAGCTGTTCTTTCGAAGTTCTAAACAGTGTATTTGATACACAAATATTTAATTATAAGTCATATTTATAGAATTGCATGATTAATTACATATAACCAATCAAGTATATAATTATACAATTATATTTATATTAAGAATAATTATTTGTATAGACTATCGATGTCTTTCCTTGTGATTTGTATTCTTTTATTTTTTCTAAGACATGCTTATCCCCCAATTCGCACACATGTGGATTATATATATTTAGTGGATTGCCTGCCTTACAATGAATCAGATGTAGATTGAAGAACTCCACATCGGGTCCCGTGGCCAAGAACGGAACGAACAGGGTAAGAGACTCTCTGAGTTCATCATGTCCACCAAGATCATTCATGGGAACGCACAGTTCCAGAAGGCTGAAGCAAAACGTTGGACATGGGAATCTCCTGGCGGACAGTTCCACAATGAAATTGACCACATCATCTTCAATCGACGGTTTTGTCTGACCAATGTTGCTGTCGTCCCCAAATTCCAAACAGAGTCGGACCACAGTCTCCTTCATGCAAAATTCTACTTCCCACAATAGGGAGAAAAGGCTGCAAAGTTTAAGAAGAAAACTCACAGAACGACCACCAACTGGGAACTCTTTGGCACCATTGCAGCAACATGGGAAGATACCATCATTGACGACATCGATGAAGAATACAACCGACTGGTTCAGCACCTCCATGATTGTGCGAAGAATGCCGAGAGAGAGAAAGACACAAAAGGACGCCTGTCTTCAGAAACTCTCGAGCTCATTCACTAACCTGGCAAGGCGCGAACCTCAGGAGACCAAATACTAATGTTCAAGCTTACAAAGCGGTGCAGAGAAGCGATAAAAAAAAGACCTCAAAGACAGAAGAGCAGAAATACTAGAAGATGCAGCAGAAGCCGGGAAAAGCATTTGCACTGCCCACCTGTCCTTTGGCAACTATAAGACCAAGATGACTGCCCTCCGACGCCCTGATGGATCATCACATCTTCCAAAAAGGCAATGGAGAAGATTATCCATGACTTCTACTCAGATCTCTTTGATAACCATGTCCACCTGCCCACCTACCAAATTCCACAGGATGGATATGTCATTCCCAACACTCTCCCTTCTGAATTCCGACATGCCATTTCGTTGGTAAAGAAGAGAACAGCACCAGGCCCAGACAAAGTCAGACCCAAACCACTGAAGAATCTGCCGTCTGTACTCATCAATACACTAGCTCGGCTCTTTACATGCTACATGTCCGAATGCAAGGTGCCCTCCCAATGGAAAACAGGCAGGACAGTTCTACTGATCAAGAAGGGAGACATTCATGATGTCGGCAACATAGCCCCATCTGCCTGTTGTCCGTCATCTACAAGCTGTTCACTGGAGTCATCCTGAATAGGATTAGCAGAACACTAGATGAAGGACTACCATGCGAGCAAGCTGACTTCCTGAAAGGATTCAGCATAATCGACCATATCCACACGGTGACCAAGCTCATTGAGGTTTGTAGGGAGTACAAGATGCCACTCTGTCTCATGTTCATTGATTTAAAGAAAGCCTTTGATTCTGTGGATACTGAAGCTGTCATTGAAGCCCCAGCCAAACAGAGCATTCAAACCCAATACATCAAGATTCTTCATGAGCTGTATTATGGATTCACCACCAGGATCTCACCATTCTACAAGGAAGTGATCATTGATGTCAAAAGAGGGGTTCGGCAGGGTGATACCATTTCACCTAAACTCTTCAGCGCCACCCTGGAGAACATCATGCGACAATTAGAATAGGAAGGAATGGGAGTGAAGATAGATGGTCGGCAACTACACCACCTCTTCTTCACTGATGACATCGTTCTAATAACACCAAACATTAGCCAAGCAGCACAAATGCTGGCTGACTTCGACGGAGAATGTGGAAAGATAGGTCTACAGCTGAATCTAAAGAAAACTAGGTTTATGAAAAATGAACTAGTTCCAGAGGCCCCATTCACTCTCAATGGAACAGACATCTCTGAATGCAGCATTTATGTGTACTCTGGTCGAGAATTCAACATGATGAACGACCTAAAACCTGAGCTGCGCAGGAGGAAGAGAGTGGCATGGAATGCCTTCAAAGGCATCGAAGAAATAGCTAAAAAGGACAAAGAACCTCTGACTCTGGGCACATCTCTTCGACTCCACTGTTCTCCCCACATTAACATATGCCTCAGAGACCTGGGCCCTATGAAAGCAGGATGAGAATGTTATTCGGGTCTCCCAGAGAGGAATCGAAAGAGCTATGCTTGGAATATCATGCCTCACTCAAGTGAGAGAAGGAATCCGGAGTTCTGACCTCCGTCACTTTTCCAGAATCAGGGATGCTGTCTCATTTGCCAAGACATCGAAAATCAGATGAGCTGGACATGTAATGCGATTTGGAGACAACTGCTGGACTAGACTCTGAAGGATTGGTTTGAGGCTCTTCATATTCCTGAATCAACCAGATGCCATTGGGCTACATTGGCACGTGATAGCATCCAATGGAAATGTTGCTGGCGCCCGCTCTAGCAAATCAATGAATAATGGGATTCAAGTGATCAAGTGATCAAATGAGTCATCACTTCTTGTATCAGTTGTCTACTCGTTGTTCATCGAAGTTTTTGGAGCGGGCACCAGTAATGTCTCCATTAGTTAGGAATGACGCCCGTCCTATTGTTACTATTTTTGGAATATCAAATACACATGGATAACTTGCCAGTCTCTGCTGTGGCTCCACAGTCACCTCAGGGTGCCCGATCTTTTCTATGTAGACCGCCAACCATTCTGGGCCCTTGGGGCAGAGTCCTGGAGTGGACATATGTAGTATATACTTAGTCATATGTCTCTTATTCTCATAAGCCATCATATATTTTAGACTCTCACTTATAGTGTATGATAGGGGTCTAATTCATAGTCATTGAATACACATTCATAGTTGCTGAATCTTAAGGCATTTATAGTACTTTCACTGAATTTGTTTTAAAATTTTATTTCCATTTGATTGTGTGTTTTTTTTTTTTTTTTTTGCTTTTTGGGTCACACCCAGCAATGCTCAGGGATTTCTCCTGGCTTTTCACTCAGGAATTACTCCTGGCAGTGCTCGGGGACCATATGGGATGCCGGGGATTGAACCCGGGCCAGCATGGGCCAGCCGCGTGCAAGGCAAACGCCTTACCCGCTGGGCTATCGCTCCAGCCCCCTGATTGTGTTTTTTTTTTCACTTATTGACCCCCTATCGATAGACTGCCTGCTTTAAAAATCATGTCTTTTATTTCCATTTTTAGTGGAAATGTATTTTATTTTAACAGGTAAAAATATTACAATAAAGTCAAGGTTTTATCTGCAATCTCTACCCTTTTGTACTTCAAATATAAATACTTTAGAACATTTTGATTGTGATAACCCAATTCTTTTTTTGTTGTTATGGCACAATAAGTTTTTGTTTTAATGTAAATAAATCATCATCATTATCATGTATATAGTCCTTGTTTCTTGGAAATGTCTGGATGTTTTCGAATGTCTTTGCTTGCTACTTTTTAATAATCCCACGAATTCTCTTAGCTTGAATTTTCCTTCTTCATACATATCATGTTTCAGTAGCTCTTCCCATAAAAAGTTTGGAGAATAAATTCACTACTTTTGCCTGTATTCAATGCTCAGTTCTAGGCTGGTTTTATTCCTTTTGACAATTATTAGCACACTGTTCCCTTCTCTGTCTTACCTAACCTCTGACTCCCATATATTTGTGGTAGATTCCACCTTTGTCAAGACCTCTTAATCCATGTTTATCCTGACCTTGTTATGCAAATAAATGCAGTCATTTTATATCTGTCTTTTTCCTTCTGGCTAATTTCACTCAACATGATCCTCTCCATGTCCTTCCATTTATAGGCAAATTTCAAAACTTTATATTTCCTAACAGCTACATAATATTCCATAGTGTAGATGTACCAAAGTTTCTTTATCCAGTCATCAGTGAAAGAAGCCTATTTCAAGCCCAAGTCTCGGATGCTAAAGTCACTGGGTTTTAGTCATGGGCTCTCCCTGTTGTGTGCAGCTGCTTTTGCAATACATCAGTCAATACAAAAACCAAGAGCACCCACACGGACAAGCCTGGCAAGCTCCTGTGTGACATTTGAGATACCAAAAACCAGTAACAATTATAGATCTCATTCCCATGACCTGAGCGAATGGTTTTGAGTCTTAAATGGTTTGAATGGTTTCAGGCTCTTCATGTTCCTGGAGTGAGCAGAGGCCCTTGGGCTATACTAGCAGGAGACAAGAACAAATGGAGACGATACTGATGCCTGCTCGAGCAAATTGATGAATAACGGGAAAACAAGTGATACAAGTGATATTTTTTATCTTAAATCTATGCTTTTTTTCGGATTTTTCCTCAGAACTTTCAGTGAACAAAATTTGTTTATTGATTTTTCTACTTTGTTTAGGATAGAACATTTGTTCATGTGTTTTGAATTTCCTTAGTCTTTTGCCATTTCCCATGAGAGTTACACACTTTGTGGGCTGAGTTAAGAAGGAGCCCTCTGAAGTAATATTGCAGTAGTCTATTTTGGATACCCTATAGTGTTGGAGAAAAGAATGCTACATTTTTATTCAAGGGTTTATATACTACTGAATTTTATATACTACCATTGTGCCCTTAATGGGATACACTGCTGCTTTTAACCTAAGCATTATGCTGATTAGGATTTAATTGTTTTAGCTATTTTCTCCCCCATAAAAATTTTTGAGTAAAGATAATCTTCCTTGCAATCTGACTAACTAGATTAAGGAAAATTGTTGTGGATCATTTTGCAGACTTGCCTTTGTGTAAATATCTTAGTGTTAAAATCCCACCTTGAATGGGGAGGCACAATTCTCAAGTCTTTAGACCCTTGTCTCCACAGATCCCTGACTGACTAGCTACAGCTTCAGGTTTAGTCCTTACAGAGGTGACTTTTACTTCCTTCTTCATTTATGGAGTCCATGGTTGCCTTCTTCCTTACTTTTTGGACATAGCTATATATTTAACTTTGTTTTATTATTACTATTGTTATTCTCATTCTCATTATTATTATTATCATCTCTCCAGGATTTATCTGGATATACAGCATTAGCTAGGTTTACTCTGTTGCCAAAACTAGAGGATTTTTATCTGGAAGGTTTGTGTGAGTCTGGGGAAGTATGAGACTAGGCTTTTCCCATGACTGACTCACCAGCTAACTAAAAGATAACTCCCGGGTTCACTTCATAGGATCACTTATGGGTGATTAAATAAAACCTCTTCTTAAGGTATTACTCTTGGATGGTGACTAGAGGGTCCTGCAATTCACAGCACTCTATATAGGGGGCTGTTTCCTGGAATATGATTTTGAGATATTCATGTTTAAAAAAGAACTATATTTTCATACACTTGTAAAATGATAGGTCAAATCACATTAAGGAAGATCCTGTGCTCCCAGATTTATCAGAAGAGGAGAAAGCAGCATCTTCCTCTAGTGTCCGTACTGATCATCAAATCAAGCAGGAAAGGCCCTTGTATAAACTGAACTGTAGGGGGGACGTGCTGGAAAGCAGAGCCAGAGTCTGATTTCAAGTGCAAACAACGGCAGACATTGCTTTGTTGATTTATTTCTATAGTTTTAGGTTTGCCTCCTTCACTTGGTTCTAAGCATGTGCCTATCACTGGGGTTTGGACTTCTTATTTTTATAAGTAAAAAAATTCACTTTGACAAGTTTTATAATTTACTTTTATAATTTAAGGAGAATCCACCTCTGTTGCAGCTCATTGTATCTCAGGGACTCACTGGTATATTAAACTCCTCTGCTTTTACATTTTGGGTTTATCTCAGGCCAGATATACTAGGAGAGATGACACAACATGGCATTTCCTATTGTGATTATCAGGGAAACCTGGCCTATGCCCATAGCTAACTTATCCTGAGTGTTGACTACCACCCACACAGCTCTCACCAGTCTGTGAGGCAAATTCTTTGGCTCACCCCATTTTACAGATGATAACACTGAAATACAGAAAAATCAAGAACCATCTCCTTCCTCCTTCCTGTACATTGGCATAACATTGGACCGAGTTGGAAGTTTTCTGCTGCCTCAATTCAGTGGAAGCTGAAATCTGATGAGCTGGAAGATTTTATATAAATAGACATCTAACAGATTTATTAGAAGAAACCCATTCCACTCTTCCAATGTTTCGATGTCCAAGCCTCTAACCTTTTCGCCGCCTTATGAAGGTGGGCAAGTAGGTCACTTTCTTGGATTCAATACTCCGTTTCCATCTATCCAACAGAGATGCATGGCATTTTACATGTTTACTTCATAGTGATTTGATTCAGTGAAATAATATACATGTTATGTAAAAGGTGAGCCACGATGACTGCTAAAAGAGCACAGCTAGATTTTCTTCTTTACTTTTGCTGTGACTTCAAGTGAAGGCCATGAATTTGGCCAAAGAGAGTGTAGATTGAAATCTGGATTCTAGGTGTAGAGTTGAGACGTTGTGGTCCAGGGTGTCAGAGATGACAGTGAAGTTTTCCATCTCTGCTTTAGTTCAAACACCAGAACTAGAAAAATTTTTGAGCCTGAATTCAGTCTAGCCTGATGTGCTGGTCACTCTGTTAAAGTCATTAGCGATGTTTTCTATTCCAAAAGTATTTCATGAGAACATGAGAGTCTTTTGTCAACAGAAGGGTCCCTTTTCGTGAACTGTTTGGTTTTTTTTTATTATCCTCCCCACCAGACAATCTCTAGATTCTTTACTATGAAAAATATTTTGAAAGAAGCATATTGTACTTAACTCTGTTTACAATAGGGGACCCAAACAACTCGGCTTGTCTTAAATCTGCCTAACAACTGGGTAATAAATATCTCTGTATTTGTTTTTGGAGTCCATCTGAGTGGTAAGACATGTTTGATTTAGGCTTAGTTCCCTTGGAACAAATGCATTTCCTTTTCCTCTTACACTATCATGTTTTTTCCAAGAATACTGACTCCCACCCCAAAGGGCCCCTGTCCCCAGTATTAATCGTCTTCTTTGTTGTAACATTAGGTCCCATGTTAATAGAATAGATGGGAAAAGTTTTGATTAGAGAGACAAAGTGTGCCTGAGTGGTGTTAGCCCATTCCTTGGTTCAGTCAGTGATTCCAACACCCAACAAATATGCTTAGTGTTTAGGCATGGTCTGTGAATAGGATAGTGGCTCTGCTTTTATAAGGAATCATTATTCGATGGAGAATAAGATGTAAAGCAACCACCAGCAACATTTTCCCCTTTTTGTAGGAACTTTCTTATGCCTTTTGCTGTCTCAGCTGCATTCTTGGGAAGAACTAGAGGACATATTGAAATTTTGCTGGAGGCAGTTAGTGTGGGAGGAAAAGGATTCTCGACTATTTGGAGAATTCTTCTCTCAGCAGTCTAAAAGCATTGTCGCTGTTTCACGGGGAGCTGAGTAAGCTAAGCCATGTTTGACTTTGGAGAGGAGAATTGAAAGTGGCAAGTACCTGTACTTTCATGTTGAGTCAAGGGAGGTAGGGCTGAGCTCTGAATGGATGAGTTTAGCCCCACGGAAGGACTCTTAGAAATGGTGAAAAGTATAGATTTGCCAAGGGAGGTGTTGAGATAAGTGTTGCTGACCTGAGTCGTGAACATGGGGAGAGGGAGCTACCAAACTCTGTTGCCTCTGAGGGACAGACTCCTCAACCCTGGGGCTTTCGGACACTTTCAGCCACCATCTTAGGGTTGGCGTTTCTGTTATTAGAATATGCTCAAATAAGTCTCATCTGAGACTTGAGGTTCTGTTGCTAGACCAGGATCAAGTGACTGTCTCATCTGAAGCCCAAGATTCTGTCACTAAACCAGACTCAAGTGTGTTTTATGCGAGTCTAAGGTTCTGTTAACTAGTTGCAACTCATTTCCTTTACCACTCACCACAGCTGGATCTTGCATTTTGTCTCACAAGTATTTGATGTTTTTTTCCCCCACAATATTTTCCCCTTTTTTCCCCTTTTATCTATGATGATCTATCTCTTCCTGTCACAGCCAGAAACATGATACCAGGATTAGGCAATGCTCCAGTCTCTTTCTCTTGGGTAAAATCTGAAATAAAGTAACCCCTACCCATCTGTTATCTCTGCAACATTTTCTCCATTTCTCTATAATCCATTTACTATTAAAATTAATGGATTTATGTAAAGTCTTCATCCCGTTCTACGGATTCCTCTCAGCCTCATGGGTGAAAAACCACATATATTCCACTGGTGTTTTGAACTTTTATTTGTGGCTCATTTGTTGAGTGTTCTTTTATTTTTAATTGTTTAGAAGTACAGTCACCACCTTTGTTTACTCTAACATTCTGCTTATTTTATTGATTCTCAGATTAAAGAATAAATAAAACAAAGCAAAAAATCAGTAACACAGTTCAATTATATTTTGGGTACCCTGGTAGAAGAATGAATAGTGTGCAAAGTAGGAAATCTATTGGAGATATTTATCGCAGTTATCCTTGTCTGACAACATAACAGTGACACCACTGCCCACTTCCCAAAGAAGAAAAGCTGAGCTGGGCACTTCCTTTTTCAAAAGCAGCAATGTGAGACCAGTGCTTTGGAAAGGATGCATTGAGGATGGTCTAACTGCTGGCACCTCCTCGATGCTGAGGTGGTGATCGAGACCAAGAACTTGGGTATTCATCACATGTCACTGAAGTCACTGAGCTGCCCAACTTCCTCACCCAATTTGGGAAATGCTTTTCATTTCAAAAGTAAAAATAACTGGAAAGGAGTTAGGGCAGGCATATGAAAAGCAAGTCCTTTGCATTCTCATGGCCTCTGGCTTGATTTGGGGTTGTGGTACTTGCTCAGGGGTGGTTGACTTACTACTGTCTGAGGAGACTCTTGATAAGCAGGATTGGATTTGGGAGCAAATGTGGAAGAAGAATCCTTCTTTATTATTTTTGATGCAATGCTTTCTGGAAACAGAAATGAACATAAACGGATAAGTTAGTTAAAAAGACAACTACATTTCTAAGCATTTCTGGAAGCATATTGTTTCAGGGAAACAATGCAAAACTAAATCTTGTCTTTGTTTTAAGCTACTTTATTTCAAGTAGAGGTTTTGGCTAGATAAAAATGTATGTGTTCCAGTTTTCTTATGCACCCTTGTGTTCTGGCGTTAGGAATAAAGGAAAAAACAATTCAATGAAAATCCAGATCTTCATTGAATAGTTTGTTTCCATTTTTTGGGGAGTCAAACCTGTGATGCTCAGGGATTACTCCTGGTTCTGCACTCAGGAATTACTCCAGGTAGGGCTTGGGTACCATTTGGAATGCCAGGGATTGAACCTGAGTTTACTGCATGCAAGGCAAATACCTTCCCCGCTGTACTTCGGCTTGGGACACAGTTTATTTCCATTTCACTTCACTTGATCACTTGAATCCCATTATTCATTGATTTGCTCGAGCGGGTGCCAGTAACATTTCCATTGGACCCTATCACGTGCCAATGTAGCCCAATGGCATCTGATTGATTCAGGAATATGAAGAGCCTCAAAACGTTCCCTTCAGGGTCTTTACAAGGAAGTCTGACCATCTTGTAGGTAGGCGGCCACGTGATCTTTTGACATCCCATGGGATCCAGTCAGTAACAGCTCTAGTCCAGCGGTTGTCTCCAAATTGCATTACATGTCCAGCCCATCTGATTTTCGGTGCCTTGGCAAACAAAACAGCGTCCCTGATTCTGGAATAGCGACAGAGGTCAGAACTCCGGATTCCTTCTCTCACTTGAGTGAGGTGTGATATTCCAAGCATAACTCTTTCGATTCGTCTCTGGGAGACCCGAATAGCATTCTCATCCTGCTTTTGTAGGGCCCTGGTCTCTGAGGCGTATGTTAATGCAGGGAGAACGGTGGAGTCAAAGAGATGTGCCCAGAGTTGGAGGTTCTTTGTCCTTTTAGCTATTTCTTCGATGCCTTTGAAGGCATTCCATGCCACTCTCTTCCTCCTGCGCAGCTCAGGTTTTAGGTCGTTCATCATGTTGATTTCTCGACCTAGGTACACATATTATGTTATTTCCATTTATAGGTATGAATAGGGTTATGATTTTGAAGGAGAACTATTACATTTGGGTTTCTACTGGTTAAAAACCCTTAACTATAGAAAAATAAGAAAAGAATATTATTTGTTGAATTTCTTTTTATCAGTCATTGGATATAATAATAAAACACACAAGCTATTGTGGTTACTTTCTTCCATGCACACTCAAATTTCAGGTTTTTAAAAATATATAATAGGAATTTTAAATTATATAAAGAATCTTTTATCTATTTTAATGTTTTAAAGACAAATCTAAATAAAGCACACTACTGTTTTCTGCACCTACTCCTCTTCCCCCAAGAGCAAACATTTAAAGGGAGTTCAATCAACGATTATCCTGCACATTGGGGTCTTTGGTGTTTCTGAGATATCTGGCCTCATGTTACTCATAGGGCAGAGCACTGCCAGGAGCTGTTGTGTGACAACATCCTAACTCAGGGAGGCACACTTGTTTCTCTTGTGAACAAGTCCAGAGGCCAGATACAGATTGTTTAAGAAAGAAAAAAAAATCGTTGTAACCACCTGCACATCTTCAGAAGTTGTGAAATGCTAGAACCTGTAAAAACTGACTTCCCATCCTGACTTCTAGGAAATGTTTTTGTTTCATCAGAAGCAGTCTTTATGATCTCAGCCTCTCTTCCACTTTCTCTTCCCCAATGCTTTTTCCCGCAAGGAACCCCCTGCAGGGTCCTAAACTTAGACAGCTCTGATCATGCTGACCTGCAAGGACACTTGTAGAACATGTGCTGCAGCTGTTAAGTCGATATAACTCTGTTAACACACAGTGTGGGAGGTAGAGTGGGATGACAGTGTGGGTGAACATTTCCCAATACAGGATCCATGGATTCATCTATCCGTCATCACAACATTTCTCAATATATGTTCTGTGGATTTATTCATCCATAATCTCATTGTACATCTTAAACTTACAAATGTTAGATGTCAGTAACATTCCCATAATTCGGGAACACACCTCTGTCTACAGCATTGCTCTTTCCTGCAGTGTGTAGGAGTTCGAGCTCCCAGTTAGTTGTGTGGGCCTCACAGGTACTGTCCCCATGCAAAGATTCCTTCTTTGCTCAAGGGAGAGATGATTATTAGCTCATCTTCCTGAGTTCTAGGCACAAGTTCCTACAAATGGTTGAACTGTGAAGAAAAAATAGCCTTGCTTTTCCAGGACTAAATGTATTTGTTCATTTGTTTTCCAGGACATAGAAGTTCAGTTATGTCTGCTCAGCAGCTTGGGAAGAGAAAGAGGAAGGAACAAAAGGATTTTAGAAATGACTGGAATTGCAAGCAAATTTTGAATCATTTAACTAATCAGGGTTGTAGTTTCTTAATTCTGTTCTCATAGATAGATGGAGGAGCCAATATATAAAAGAAAATGAAAATGTTTATGGTAGACAATCAGGCATTGGGAGGTTCCCCTTGATCCTCTCTCTACCTATCTTAAGATGCTGTGTGTAGGAGAGAGAGTGAGAGAGGGAGAGACAGAGACAGAAAAAGCAGAGTGATAAACAGCGATAGAGACACAGAGAAATAGAGAAGTTCAGATTATTAACCAATAAAAGAGTGTCGCAAAGATGCTACTCAGAAAAATTAAATCTTGTTTCATTTCATGGCCAAAATGGCCTCAAAATCACAGCAAAAAGTGTGGTTAAGCCACTGACCTAAGTTTACGAAGCACAGAGTGCCAGGGTCTTAGGTCAGACAGGAAAGAGAAAGGAGGTAGCAATCACTTTGCAGGGTCAGCAACCAGCAGGCTGATGGAATGAGAAGTTATCGTTCCCGATTTTTTATCAATGATATGAGTTACTATAAAATGATAGGGTGTGGCTAATTATTCTCTGAATATTCTCTTCATATGAATAGCACTATCTTTATAATAGTAGTAGTTGTTCTTCTGGGACTATAACTGGGCTTACTTCTGGCTTTGTGCTCAGAGGGTCTAGGAGGTACCCAGGAGTCTTCCACTTCTTTTAAAAACTTTTTCCTGGGGCTGGTAAATAATACAAGGGTTGAACATATTTGCCTTACGTGTAGTCAACCCTAGTCCAATCCATGACACTGCAAATGACACTGTTCTCCCTAAGCACAGAGCCAGGAGCAGTTCCTTATTTTGACTAAGTGTGCCCCCCTCCCCCATTTTACTTGTATCACTTGTATCCACTTGTCTTCCTGTTGTTCATCTATTTGTTCGAGCGGTGCCAGTAACGTCTCCATTTGTTGGGAATGAGGTCCATTATTGTTACTGTTTATGTAACAATGGCATATCGAATACACCACAGTTAACTTGTCAGGTTCTGTCATGGCTCTGGGTTCATCCCAGGGGGCCCAGTCTTTTTTCTATGTCAGACTTTTCTATGTCAGTCTTTTTTCTATGTCAGTCTTTTTCTATAATCATCCAGGGCCCACAGGGCAGAGCCCTGGATGTAGACAAGCCTGTCTCCTGTTTGCCACCTGCCGACACAGCTGGACACTTCAGCCACACCTGCAAAACCTCGAGGGTCAGGCAGCTAACAAATAAATAAATAATTTATCTACATTTAACAAATAAATAAATAATATAACTACTTAGGGTCATACACTATGAAGTTCAGGGCTTAGTCCTGAGTTTGTGCTCAGGGATAACTTTTTTAAAAATATATTTTATCATACCACCATGAAATAAACAATTACAAAAATGTTCATATTTGGGTTTTGGCCATATAGTGTTCCAGCACCCATCCCTCCACCAGTGCCAATGTCCCCGATTCCCTCCCCCCTTCCCTAGCCTGCCTCTATGGCAGGTTCTTTATCTCTTTTCTCTCTTACTTTCTCTCTTTCTCTCTTCCTTCTGTTACATATTGTGGATTGTAATATATATATACATATATATATATATATATATATATATATATATATATATATATATATACATATATGTACTTAGCCCCAGATTCCGTTAGTGCTGGGCAAAGAACCTGTGTGGTCTTGTGCAAGCACCTGATCCCCCATTCTATCCCTCCAGTTCCTGATGTTAATATTTATTGAGCACTTTAACACAACCAGTACTATGTACTTGACATCAGTGAGCCCATACAAACATCACTGTGTTCTTAGCAATCAGGTTCTGCAATTTCCCTTTGGTTTTGACATGAGGGAACTAAAGGCCAACAATGGTCAAACCCAATTGACTCCAGAGCTGAGTTCTTGTGCCAAGATGTCCTCATGAATTCTGGTTACTCTGCTCAGTTTTGGATGCCAGAGTCTCGACTATCCTTGGCCATAGTTTAGATATCCTTTTACTTGCACGGTGACCTGACTCATACTCAAATCTCAGTGTGACAACTCCAGGTAACGATGCCACAACCTTGTGGCCCTTTAGAGATAAAGCAAGCCTGTGTCTTCATGAGTAGCAAAGGGATGTATATACTTGCTGCCAGTCACTTCACAAGACAGCAGAGAGGAGAGGTAGGGGGAGAGCCATAGCTGTGGACAGTATCTGGAGAGGAATAAAAATGCCTGAATGCAAAAGAGAATTGGGCTATTAAATATGTAGCTCATGAGTCTACCAAAGATTGGCTACTACAGGGCAGGGTGACGTGGGGTGGCACATACAGATAACGATTGCTCCTGCCATTGGTCATTCTAAAGCTCATCAAATGAACTTCACAGAGAACCTGATAATGACCCTTTACTGCTATTCTGGTGCAAACCACATCCCATTGCTGTTATCAGCAAATTCTGTCTCCAAGGATCCGTAAAGCTGTCCAGAGATTCAGGGCCCATTTTCCTGTGCAAACAGTCCTTTGAGTGGCTTCGTTTGGTGCAGACAGTCCCCCTGAGTCGGTCCTGCGTACAACACTCTCCCATTCTACCCAAGGGAGGTCAGTATTGCCCTGAGTACACTTTTCAGCCCTCTGAAGGACTAGATGATGCTCTCTCCAAATCATGTAGGGGTCTTGAGTGCGAGGCAGAATGGCAGGGCAGCTGTAGGGTGGGGAGAGGGCCCAGAGTGCTGATCTGGACTGGAGTAAAAAACAGAACCGAGTGTTTAGCCAACCTAGACTATGCTTTGCATCTCAGCAACTCTCAGGAGTCTCCCTTCACATGCTCCCTCCGCCTTGCCACTTCTAGACCTTTTCCTCAACTGGGAAAAGTCACTCTTAAGAATTAAATGCATGCAGCTCTTGTTTTTCTCTATGGGATGGAGTGAGTGTCTTGCAGCCTCTGGAGCCCCTTGTTCACCATGGGAAGAGGGAAGGACTCGGCTCAGAGTTCCCAAGGTTGAGTGAGAATTCCTTGAAAATCTCTTGCTCATGACTAATCAGCACTTATGCTCATCATAGAAAATGCAGTGGCTTTCATGGTTTTCCCTGGAGAAAAATAATCCCTGTTCATCCAGAGACTTCTAATTTTTATTTCCTGAAAAATAAAACCAGACCAAACCAAAACATGTGTGTTGGTATTTAAAAAGGATGCTGGGCTCAAGGCAAAAGTTCAGTTACTCTGATTCTCCGAGTGGTGGTGGCTGGATCTGGCCTTCCCTGGGTTCTTTATTCGGGGTCTGGGTTGGAAAGCAATGAATCATGAATCCCTGGAAGTAGTGGGAGAGGGTTCGTGCCTGCCTTGGCCTGTGTTGGCCACCATCCATGGGTCAATAAGTTCCTTCCACGGAGATGTGCTTAAGTGACACTTGGATGGGGAGGACAGTCCCAGCAGGGATCATTATTCCAGTGAGCATAGACATGGGTGTCCCTCAGTGACAGACTGCGAGGAGTCTCCACACTGCTCCACTTTGGCAACCAGCATAAGGGCTGGACCACTAGGGAGCACTGTCTTCTGTTCCTGGGAGGCTTCCTGGAGGAGGTGAACTTTGGGTAGATATTCATGTATGCAGACAGCCAAGAGTTGGAAAGAGTCTGGTTACAAGAACACCTTGAGAGTCTTTTAATAGAGTGACAGGAAATAAATGAGATGGCAAGAGGCTGGAGGGAGGATGTGGATAGTGTTGGGAAATGTGGAAGCAGTGAGAAAATGCCTCCAGTAAGAAGGGTCTCCACCATGGTACTGAATAAAGACAGACCTTCAGACCAGTGGAGCAGAATGCAGGGTCCTGAGTTAAGCCCCAGATTCATGGCAACCGCCTAGGAACCAGAGGTTCCAACTAGCAACTGGCTTCTCCTGCCTTTTGATCAATTGGCTAGAGCAATTCAGAGAATGCAGACATCCACTTGCTAGATTACCAGTTCATTATAGAAGGATAGAACGTAGGGACAGACAGATGGATGGGAATCAAGGGCAGGATGCAGGGGAAAAAAGGCAGGAAGCCAAATTCGCCCTGAACAGCCCCTCCCAGAACCTCCACATGTGCCCTGCCTGGAAGTTCTTTGAACCCTAGCCAACTGCCATTGGTGTACAGCCAATACTGATGTACTACGAGGTGTACTGCCTCGTAGGCTGTAGATCAGCCTCATTGGTCTCCACCTGACTACAAGCTTACAGTGTCGTTGCTACAATTTTGATGATGACAAAGTATCTTAACACATTGCTCATGTTTCTTACTGTGTAAGAAACCTTTGGTATTCATCACTCACTGTGATGAACACTAGCTACTGTAATTTTTAATTCTACTCTTTGGCACCCTTTTCAGTATCTTGTGTTTTCTCAATAAAACTTTATTGACAAATTTCTTTTAGATGATCTGAAATGATTCTCTTGTCAGTTTCAAAGTTTTCATTAGAAGCCATCATTGGATAAACTGACAACATGTAAATTAAAGCTCAAATGCCACAGAGCCATTTCTACTGCCCTGTAAAAGGACATAAACCAGGAGATGAGACACTAGAGCCGTGTTAATTTCTCCTGGCAAAAGAAGGGTAAAGTAGGCTTCTGAGACAATGCTATGTGTCCACACAATATTAGTAAATCATTAGCAAATGCACATTCATTAATATTTTTACACCATAACCAAATAAAGGGCTAATATCTGGGATGGACAAACCACTCACAAAGATCAATAGTAAAAATACTCGACAAGGGGCCGGAGCGATAGCCCAGCGTGTAGGGTGTTTGTCTTGCACGCGGCCGGCCTAAGCTGGTCTGCGCTCGATCCCTGGCATCCCATATGGTCCCCTGAGCACCGCCAGGAGTAATTCCTGAGCGCAGAGCCAGGAGTAACCCCCTGAGCATCGCCAGGTGTGACCCAAAAAAGCAAAAAAAAAAAAAATACTCGACAAAAACAAAGCCAGAGAGGAGATGGATACAGCCTTCCCTGGAGACTATGGGCAGACAGTAGGGGCAGATGACAAGTATTTTTGTCAGAAAATGTGAATGTGAGTCTAAATGACAATGCGATATCATCTCCCACCAGCGAGAATACATCAAAAGGATTGAGGACAATCAGCACTGGCAGGGATGTGATTTAAGAAGGATCCCTCGTTCACTGATGGTGGGGATGTCATCTCTTTCTGGCTCTCTGGAAAACTGTATAAAGATTTCTCTAAAAGGCAAGAATAGAGGTTCTGTACGAACCAGTGATTCAACTTCTTAATATATACTTCCAAAATACAAACTACTCACTCCAAAAGACACAGGCTACCTTTATTAGACTGTTGGTTAGTACAACAGCCAGGATACAGAAGCCCCCAAGTGTCCAAAGACAGATGAACGGACAGAGAAGCTGCGGCATAAATACATAATGCAACAATATGCAACTCTAAGAAAAGATCAAATATTTCAGTTTGCTGCAACTTGGATAGAACTGTACAGTGTCATGTTAAGCAAATAAGTGATAGAAAGAAAACACCAAATGGTCTCACTCATTTGTGTTCTATAGATAAACAAAACAAGGGAACAGATAGTATCTTATGATGACAAACTTTGGATTATAAAACTGAGATGATCCAGCGGTGGCCGGGGAGGAACAAGCAGGCTTGAAGTAAAGTGTAAAGAGGAACGGAGGGTCTTGATCACTTTGGTGGTGGTGAGGTGCAGTGACTTTGCACATCAAAGCCATTAAACCTTGATGCACTCTAAGCAAGCTACCTGAATATGAAGAGCTAAAATCTTATTATTTCTTAAATAATAATAAAGTATTTATTGTTATAAAATAATAAAGTTGGAAATAGTATTTCTTATTACAAACTACAATGCCACACCATCTTACACTTTGGGCATCTCCATGGTGCGAATCCTCTGCAAGAGTCATTGACCACAACTGTTCCCATTTCTCCAGAAATGAACCACCTGGCACTTCCACACAGGCTGCTATTATCCAGAAACCTCAGTGAATAAGCCTAGGGAGAAGTGATCATTTCTAACATGAATCATGAATAAATTGGAAAATATATCTGCTTTTAGCACTACATCTCACAACTCTTTGCAGGAGGAAGTTTAGATGGTCAGTTTAACTCGCAAATCTTTTAAAGTGTAGTTTATTTGGTTTCGAGTGCTGGCATCAATGAAAATACATTGTGAAAGAGAATTTGCAGACCTCAAGTTCACTTTTCTTATAATCAATAACAGCTGGGCTAAAGTCCTAAATTTTTCTTTCTTTTTTAATAAAAAGTGAGGCAAAATAGTTTTTATTAAAATAAATGCATAAAAATAAGCAGGAATTGAAAGAGAGAGTGAAATGCATTTAGGGAGAACAAGGGCTTTTCCAGAGCAGAAAAAGTCTAAGAAAAGTTTTTCAAGGTCAAGCACGAAAATGGGATTGGGGGACTGGATTAAAACTGTGTTGCTTCATAGAAGAATCAAATATAACCAGTGAATTTCTTTAGCATGGATGGATTAATGGAATTCTGCAACTAACTTCCTTCATCCACTAAGTGGTTTGAATCATATGTCAATCATTAGATGAAAACATTGACTTCAATGTAGACGAAAGATGTTGGCTTTAATTTGGACTTTTGAAGAGATATTTTATTCCCAAGTCATCAGCTAAGGACAATATGGAAGCAACATCATTTTATTTATGCTAAATTTTGAAATGTAGTTCCTATAGAGTTAGATGGTAAAAGAAAATTGCTATACTTGGTTTTGAAATTCCAAGATCATTTCCAATGGTAAGGAAACAAGGCAACTGAAAAAAAAAATTCAAGTAATTCTTCATGTTTGGAAACGGGTGATGTGGAGATTTTGATTCTGGTGGGGAATGGTGTATATAAGCACTGGATTCTATAAGCACTGGATTCTAAGGCGGGTTCTAGCCCTGGCCCGCCACCCCAGCAGAGCTGCACAACAAGCCAGATGACACCCCCGCCCCTCCAACGGGCCGACATTTTCCACATCTGTACTTCCCTCTCGTCAGAACTCCACCCAGTGACAGCCTATCACAGCCCATCTCGGTTCATCTATAAATGCTATATTTAGAGGTGACTACAAGGGTATGCCACCTGCATGGCAAGCCTGGCAAGCTGTCCTGTTTTATTTGATATGCCAAATACCAGTAACAATTATATTAGGTCATTCCTATGACCTAATATAATGGTTTGAGACTCTTAATGTTCCAGGAGTGAATAGATGCCCTTGGGCTCTACTAGCATGAGACAGGACATATGGAGATATTACTGGTGCCCACTCTAGCAAATAGAAGATCAACGGGAGGATAGTGATAGTGATAATGATTCTATAAGGGTGGGGAGAAGAGTGTATATAAGCACTGGATTGTATAAGGGGTGGGGAATGGTGTATATAAGCACTGGATTCTATAAGGGGTTGGAAACTGTATATAAGCACTGGATTCTATAAGGGGTGGGCAATGGTGCATATCAGCACTGGATTCTATAAGGGGAGGGAATGGTGTATATAAGCACTGGATTCTATAAGGGCAGGGAATGGTGTATATAAGCACTGGATCCTATAAGGGGTGGGGAATGGCGATATAAGCACTGGATCCTATAAGGGTGGGGAATGGTGTATATAAGCACTGGGTTCTATAAGGGGTTGGAAACAGTGTATATAAGCACTGGATTCTATAAGCGGTGGGAAATGGT
Organism: Cryptotis parvus; assembly: GCA_021461705.1. Lineage (NCBI taxonomy): Eukaryota > Metazoa > Chordata > Mammalia > Eulipotyphla > Soricidae > Cryptotis > Cryptotis parvus. Next base: position 39,944 of record JAJIBD010004031.1, read on the forward strand.
GCATAGGCACTGGATTCTATAAGGGGTGGGGAATGGTGTATATAAGCACTGGATTCTATGATGGGTGGGGAATGGTGTGTATAAGCACTGAATTCTGTAAGGTGTGGGGAATGGTGTATATAAGCACTGGATACTGTAATGGTGGGTAATGGTGCATATAAGCACTGGATTCTATAAGGGGTGGTAATGGTGCATATAAGCAGTGGATTATATAAGGGGTGGGGAATGGTGTATATAAGCACTGGATTCTATAAGGGGTGGGAATGGTGTATATAAGCACTGGATCCTATAAGGGGGGGAATGGTGTATATAAGCACTGGATTCTATAAGGCTGGGGAATGGTGTATATTAGCACTGGATTCTATAATGGGTGAGGAATGGTATATATAAGCACTGGATTCTATAAGGGGTGGGGAATGGTGTATATAAGCACTGGATCCTATAAGGGGTGGGGAATGGTGTATATAAGCACTGGATTCTATAAGGCTGGGGAATGGTGTATATTAGCACTGGATTCTATAATGGGTGAGGAATGGTATATATAAACACTGGATTCTATAAGGGGTGGGGAATGGTGTATATAAGCACTGGATCCTATAAGGGGTGGGGAATGGTGTATATAAGCACTGAATTCTGTAAGGAGGCATTATTAGCCCTTTCCTTGAATTGCTGAAATATCAGTGGGAAGGATAGAACTAACACAAAATATTCAAAATTAATATGTTTATTTCAAAATGCCGAGCAGGGATACACATCAGTGGTAGAGACATCAAATAAGATTTCATACGATATCCCCATTGAAAAAACAAGCTCTTTACACTGTGTGGCAAACATTTTTTGTTGAATTTCTAAGTTGTATAAAGAGTATCACATTCAGCTTTGCTGGGACTCAAAGTGCGGACTTTGTTGCTCCAACTTCCAGGATTTGGCTTGGAGTTTCTTGAAGCTCTTGCTCTGTTTGGTTATCTGCTGTGATTTATTTGACTTCTCCGAATCCTTCTTTCTTTTAGGTTGTTCCTTCTACTAGAACAGGTTATCTTTCTTTACTGTATACACTACCTGCATGAAAAATAATTGCAAGTATTTTTGTGTGATCCCTGGTATGACACTTACAAACACTTCCATTAAAAATGACAAGTTAGGTCACAAATTAGCAAAATATTTAAGAAAAATAAGTTAATCTGTCCTCTAATTAGAATATCATTATTTTTTGTTATCAAATTGATGTGTTTTTTTCTCATTCTATTCCCCCAGTTCAAATCCTTGGCACCCCATATGTTCTGAACTCCACTAGGGGTAATCCTTGGCCCTAGAGGTAGGAATAAACCCTGAGCACAGCCTGTGTGCCCACCCCCCAATAAATCTTTAAGTGATTAAATGATATGCATGTTCATACCTTCTCCGTCTCTTTCCTCATAATAACAAATCCCTTTCAAAGATATTCCTGATGTTTCTGAATTTCTAATTCATTGACTCTTTGGGATTACTTACATTATTGTTATTTATTTCTATTTAAACAATATAGATGAGCTTAGAGACCCACAAATATACATAAGTTATTTTTCACATGTGTATTTGGATGAGAGGAAATGGAAAACAAAATATAAAGCAGAAGAAAAATGACTTTATTCCACGATAAATAAGGGAAACAGTTTGTATAATGAAAATATGTATCATTGGAAACAAAATATGAAATAATCTTTTTTAGAGTTTTGAGACTGAGTTTGAGATTAACAGAAGTTAAGAAGCAAGAAATTTTGATGTGTTGACCATTATTTAGCTATGGAGAATTAGCAACTGAAAATACATATTTTGCTATAGATAGCTTTGGAAAGAGCAGTCACTTGATCACTTGATCACTTGAATCCCGTTATTCATCGACTTGGCTCAGCGGGCGCCAGTAACATTTACATTGGACTCTATCACGTGCCAATGTAGCCCAATGGCATCTGGGTTGATTCAGGAATATGAAGAGCCTCAAACTGTTCCTTCAGGGTCTTGACAAGGAAGTCTGACCATCTTGTAGGTGGGTGGCCACATGATCTTTTGACATCCTGGTCATCTAAAATCGCATTTCATGTCCAGCCCATCTGATTTTTGATGCCTTGGCAAACGAGACAGCATCCCTGATTCTGGAATAGCAATGGAGGTCAGAATACGGATTCCTTCTCTCACTTGAGTGGGGCGTGATATTCCAAGCATAGCTCTTTCGATTCCTCTCTGGGAGACCCAAATAGCATTCGTAGGGCCCAGGTCTCTGAGGCATATGTTAATGCAGGGAGAATGGTGGAGTCAAAGAGATGTGCCCAGAGCCAGAGGTTCTTTACCCTTTTAGCTATTTCTTCGATGCTTTTGAATGCATTCCATGCTGCTCTCTTCCTCCTGCGCAGATCAGGTTTTAGGTCAGTCATCATGTTGACTTCTCAACCTAGGTACACATAACGGCTGCATTCAGAGATGTTTGTTCCATTGAGAGTGAATGGGGCCTCTGGAACTAGTTCATTTTTTATAAACATAGTTTTCTTTAGATTCAGCTGTAGACCTATCTTTCCACATTCTTGGTAGAAGTCAGCCAGTATTTGTGCCACTTGGCTAATGTTTGGTGTTATTAGAACGATGTCATCTGCGAAGCGGAGGTGGTGTAGTTGCCGACCATCTACTTTCACTCCCATTCCTTCCCATTCTAATTGTCGCATGATGTTCTTGAGGGTGGCGCTGAAGAGTTTTGGTGAAATGGTATCACCCTGTCGAACGCCTCTTTTCACATTAATGATCACTTCTTTGTAGAATGGTGAGATCCTGGTGGTGAATCCGTAATACAGCTCACGAAGGATCTTGATGTATTGGGTTTGAACACCCTGTTTGGCTAGGGCTTCGATGACTGCTTCAGTCTCCACAGAATCAAATGCTTTCTGTAAATCAATGAACGTGAGACAGAGCGGCATCTTGTACTCCCTACAAACCTCAATGAGCTTGGTTACTGTGTGGATATGGTCGACTGTGCTGAATCCTTTCCGGAAGCCAGTTTGCTCCCATGGTTGTCCTTCATCTTGTGTTCTGCCAATCCTGTTCAGGATGACTTGTGTAAACAGCTTGTAGATGAAGGACAACAGGCTGATGGGGAGATAGTTGCCGATGTCGTGAATGTCTCCCTTCTTGAACAGCAGAACTGTCCTGCTGGTTTTCCATTGGGAGAGTACCTTGCATTCGGACAGGTAGTGTGTGAAGAGCCGAGCTAGTGTATTGACGAGTACCAAAGGCAGATTCTTCAGGTGTTCGGGTTGGAAAGAGCAGTTCCTAAAGAAATTTTCATTGATCAAGCTTTGGCTTAGAAAAACATTAGAACAGTGATGAGTTTATGACCTGAGACTGTGGCGAAAGGCCCTCATCTTTTTCTTGAATTTGGAGTGGAGAAGCTCTAAATCTTATCAACATGAGAAACAGGAAATGGAGCTCTTGGGTTTGAGTCTGTACCCTCTGTATTTTGATTGGCTTCAAGGAGCACATACCAAGCGTGCACGCCCACCAATGAATTGACTCGCTCATTTTCTTACAACACTCGTCCTCAAGTTTTATCTCTGCTAACGTGGTATGTGAAATACAGTGTCCGCTTGATGTTTCAATTTGCCTGACAGATTCAAGTTGAGAAATTTTGTATTTGATTAAAAAACCGCTATAGAACTGCTAGTATTCACTCATTTCCGATGGAATTTTTATATTGAGTTTAAAGACTCTTTATGAACTGATTCGCTATATCCCTAAAGAATTGTGAATATTTTCCTTATGTGTTTTTCATCTCTTGATTATGTTTGTGATGTTTCTACATGGCATGGAGTATATATGGCATGCTTTTAATATAATTAGTTTTCTACAATTTTTATTGTTTTATATGTTATATAATTACACAGACTTTTCAACCGCTTCAGATGATAATATTTCATATGTGTTCTCCTGATTTTATGGTTTATTTTTTCCATCTTTTGTATTTTAAATTACCATCTGTATAAAAGCATTTAGAATTTTAGGTAATACTAAATTGTCTCAGAACTACTTAATGGATAATACATTGTATATCCATTGTTTGGAATTAACATCTTTACCTCAGACTAAATGTCCATAAGTATATTTTTAATTTATGACTTATATCTTTGGATCCACTGATATGCATGCTGGATTTTTCACTTAATTTGATATCACATGTACTCTTCTATTTGTTAATTATGCTTCTTATGGTAACAACTCTTTCTTGCTACTCTCTGTTTAACCTTTGGGAGAAATTTGCTTATTAACCATTACATTGATTTATACCACTTTATTTCTTATTCCATGAACTTATAATAACCATTCTCTCAGCCTGAGTTTTCCTGGTCACCATTTAAAATCTGCAATTAATGTCTCCAGCACCTGGCATCCCACTTTTTTCTATTTTCTCATTGAAGAAGTATTTAGATGCTTCAGTGAGTTGGTTAGGCAAGGCTGACCGGAGCCCTTCAATAGCAGGTATCTGTCTTGGGATAGGAAATGAAGGTCTGATAAATCTTTTATTTCTCCCAGATTTAAGAATTTTCTTCTTTCCTCTTACTGTTATTTTATTTTATTTTATTTTATTTTTTTTTTTTTTTGGGTCACACCCGGCAATGCTCAGGGGTTTCTCCTGGCTCTGCACTCAGGAATCACTCCTGGCGGTGCTCAGGGAACCATATGGGATGCCGGGGATCGAACCAGGCCAGCAGGGCCGGCGTGCAAGGCAAACGCCCTACCCGCTGGGCTATCGCTCCGGGCCCTTTACTGTTATTTTAGTTTGGTTTATAATATTATTATTAATATTGTTTTCTCATGGACATGATTCCAACACCATACCCAACATCTATGTACCAGTCTTCCTCCCTGCAAGGTAGCAACAAAAGATCCAAAGGCAACGTAACAAGGAACCTGACCCTAAAAATCTTTTACAATTCCCTTTGAAGTGGCTTCAGCGCTAGTGAGCACATGTTTCGCATGCAGGAAGCCCGGGTTGAATCCTGGGCACTGTGTGCAGTCCCGCACTCAGCACCTCTGGGAAGCAACCTCTAAGCACAGACCCAGAAATAACTCCTCCAAGCCAAAATAAAATAAAACAACAGAATTCCTATTAAAATAATTCACCTCAAACTTGAGAAATACTGTATTCAGTTCCAAGTACTGGGTTGAAAATAGTCGACAATGAGGGCCCGAGCAATAGTCCAGCCGGTAGGGCATTTGCCTTGCATGTGGCCGACCGGGTTCGATTCCCAACATCCCATATGGTCCCCGAGCACAGCCAGGAGTAATTCCTGAGTGCAGAGCCAGGAGTAACCCCTGAGCATTTCTGAGCATTGCCGGGTGTGACCCAAAAAGCAAAAAAGAAAAAAAGAAAAGAAAATAGTTGACAATGGAACTTCATTTTCTTTAGAATGAACTTATCACTGTATCACTGTCTTCCCATTCATCATTGATTTGCTCAAGCACGCACCAGTAACATGTCCATATGTCCTGTCTCATGCAAGTAGAGCCCAAGGGCACCTGCTTGCTCCAGGAACATAAAGAGCCTCAAACAATTCCATCAGGTCATGGGAATGAGGTCTATAATTGTTACTGGTGTTTGGCATAACAAATACGACACGGGTAGCTTGCCAGGCTCTGTCGTCTGGGTAGCATATTCTTGTAGTCATCTCTAAATCCAGCATTTATTGATGAACTGCGTGGCGAAATCGGCTGCGTGAGGCGGGCTGTGATAGGCTGGTCTGCTGGGTGGAGTTCTGATGAGGGAAGTCCGAATGTGGAAAATGGAGGCCCTCATGGAGCTGGGGGGTCATCTGGCTTGTTGCGAGGCTCTGATGGGTGGCGGGCCAGGGCTACAACATGCCTTCCCTCCCGGTGCCTCCTGAGCGGCTGGGCACAGGGAGAGTCAGTAGCAGCTCTGCCCCATGTCTGTGAGTCTTAGAATGAACTTATAATAAAATTAAAATTATTCATTTGCTTATTTTGTGGATGGTTAGGAAATATTGAACTACATTGGTGCCAACATTCTTGGTGTGTGTGAAGGTTGTATAAGTGTGCAGGATATTTGAATATGTATTTGCATTTCCCCCTTGGATAATACTAATGTGTATGGGCTTTGGAGAGATGTTCTAATTCTTATTCATCCTACAAGAAATTCTATTGATTTACTTTGAGAAAAGAGAGTATTATTATTAGTTACTGTTTCCTTTAGGCACAGAAGTAAAGCTTCAACTTAGGAACAATTCTGTTTTCTTGGCTCTCAATTTGTTCTAAGGCTCAGGGATAGCCAGAGAGGACTAGGGAGTTCACAAAATTGTATCTGTATATTAGACATATATTTATCTGTCTATCTGCCTATCTATGTCCTCATCTTTAGAGCTATCAGATTGTTTTCCAAGTTTATTTTAATGCATAATAGCCTACACTTTAATTATATATTGTTTGTTATTTTAGTAAAATTAAAGTTCTTTTTATAAGTTCCCCAAATTCTCAGTGGCTGTATCTCATTAGTCCTCTTACTCTGGGAAGAATGGGAGCTATTGGCCACAGATTACTCAGAGTTACTCAAACTCAGATGGCAAATCACTGGTGATAAAAAGGAAGTGATGAATTAGTGATGAATTTTCACCGTTCTAGTGAAAAATCCCATGTTCTGTGTGTGAGGTAATTGTTATGAATCAGAGTGTAGCTAGCAGACGCTAGTAGCCACAGTTGCATATGGCTGCTTCAATGATTTCTCATTATAGAATAGTTTTTAAAAGAGAGAATAAGGAACATAGAGTAATTGGACAGAAAAGGGGAATTCCACTTTGTTTTTTCTTAGAGAAATACCATTTCACTAAATTCAGAAAAATGTCATTGACATCTTTGTTCCTGTGTTTATACTATGTTCTACTGAAAAGGCATGAAAGAAGAGGAAAACAAAGGTATTTTGAGATACAGAAAATACTGATAACTCCAAAGGGAAGGAGACTTCTAGTCACCAACGCTAATATTTCATGATGCAGGCCGTCGTTTCTCTGATAGTCACTGATATCACCAATTCAAACTCAGGAGTTAATGTATAAGCAAAGTGCAGTGTAGGGCAAGAAAACGCAGTGAAATGACTAAGCGAAATCTCTGGGGGATGGAGATGAATGGGAGAAGATAAGAACATAAAGCAGATTCCAAACGGCTGCTCAAAATCCTTTCATTTTGTTTGCTCACAGAGACGAAGGTCCCAATGAGTCTAGAATCGTGAAGATTTCAACTTTGGAAGCAAGGTTTTGAAGTCAAGTTGTATCTAGTAGGTCCTACTTGGTCAGTGTAAAGAATAAATACCCTGATGGGAGCTTATGCTCTTTTGGGATTTGGGGATAAACCGTAGCTTCTCAGTAAAGGGAAGAACATCAGTATTTTCAAATATTTTCAAATGTTCCCAGGTAATTCCATTGCAGATCAAAGTTTGGCTGCACAATGCTTATTAGGGTTGGATTTGATCCCATTACAGAAAAATACAACAACCTGACCCATGCGTGATAATTTTCAAGTCGGTAGGGATTTCATGGTGTTCTCATGGTATGGAGCTATGTACATCATTTCTATGTTCAGATAGATACAAGCAAGCAAAGATCACGTGCTAAATGCTGGAGAAAAATGGATTATTTGGTGTGCTCTTGTTAGGAAAAAGAATCAGACGGGTGAGATTAGAAAGCATTCATTCAAAATTCTGAGTTTTCCTACAGAATTTGAGGGGGCAACTGACTGATCCACCTTAAGATCAGAAAGGGCAAAAGTACAGAATGAAGGCCAAACAGTGATTTCATTATACAAATGAAATGGGAAACGCAGGGAAATTCTATCCCCCCCTGAGGACTGACTCCATTTAGAGGTTAGAGGAGCAGCCCGGAGTGATCTCACGCTATGGGCTCTCTAACCATTCCTTTGGAGCAATTGTAGAAGGGTTACGACTGAGGATGAAAGAACCGTCATCTACAGTTTTGAGCTTTAACTACCCTCCGGTTGGATACAAAAGACATCAAATAGATCATTGGTCCAGATGGCCTGTCCCCTAGTGAAGTGTGAGTAGGGTAGTAGCTGAGGAGGTGAGGGCAATCAATGGACAGAGGACTAGCAGAGTCCTTAATAACTCGTGGTTCAGTTTTTAAGAGAAGGCTGTTAAGTACATTAGGTGATGTCACAGAATATCTGTGATAAAGATGTCGGAAGGACTGGCTCAGCAAAGTTCCAAAGGCAATAAAGCACAAATCCGTCCATCTTCACGGCCCATTGCAAGTTTACAGGGATTTTCCACATTAAAATAGTCTTCATGATATCTGGGTGAGTGATGAGGAAACTGGGTCCCCCGAAGGTGAAATGACACACAGCCCATCTACTGGCAGAGCCTCTTAGCTTTAGCTGGGCACCTCATTCACAGGGTTCAAGCCCCTGCTTGTCAGCGGGCCTGACTGGAGGTGTTGCGGTGTCTGGCTCCAGTCTAACCAGCAAACATGACCTCTGTCTATCATCCTGCACGGCAGCTCTCTGATCCTCATATACACTTCCTTTACTGTTTTATCTTTGCCAACTGTGTTGTGCACAATGGGAAAGATGTCTATGTTAAAAGCTTAATCATTGAAATGAAATGAAAGCAATATATGAGATGGGTAGGTTTGGGAAAACAAATTTCAGGAGATCCTCAGGGTGTTGGTTTGGGTTTACGGGCTGTCACATGGAAGGGGTGTAAGAAAGAGCTGCCTATGAACCATCAACAAACCGTGGCTCACCGCACCACAGATGGCTAATTATTCTTGAATGTAGACTTAGTGAACACGAACAGCACCTTCTAATTGGCTTTTAGTAAGTTGTTTGCCTTTTATTTATCTCCCACTTATCCTAGTACTGACTTTTAATAGATTCGTAATAGGAACAAATTCTTTATGAATATTCATAAGCATGAATTATGCTTGCATGCACCTTACTTTCTATCCCCCTAACAACCCTGGGAGACAGGAGGGCAAATATTATTATCTCTAGATTATTGATGTTGCAATGAAGGCAGAGTGAAATTTGGAAGATTTTCTAAAATTTCAGGTGTGAATTGGGGCCTTGAGCTTTATTTATGTGATGAGATCCGATTCTATGCGTAATAAACCCTGCTGTGCTGTCATAAGAGGCGTGTACTAAGGCAAGAAAAAGCAGGTCATTTGTACAAACTCTGTCCCCACTAGTTGTGGGCTTAACCTCTCAGCACAACACAACAATATAGGCAAGCAGGTAAGGCATCTGCCTTGCATGTGGCTCACCCAGGTTTCATCCTCGGATTCCCATATGGTCTCCTGAGCACCGCCAGGAGTAATTCCTGAGTGCAGAGGCAGGAGTAAACCCTGAGCATCACTGGGCGTGACCCTAAAAAAGCAAAAAGACAAAACCCAAGCAAAGCATGTGATCCAAAGTCCACTATGTAAATTAAAATAGAAGATTTTTTTCTAAGTATATGAGATGAAGAGACAGGGAATTTGACTGTTGGTGGAGGGCACAAATACTGCCACGCATTTGATGTTGGAACATTGAATGCCTAAAACTGTTATTAAGAGCTTTATAAATTGTAATGCATAAATAATAAATAACATTTTAAAGGATTACAATGTTAAAACTATAAAAGTGAAGTGACAAAAGTAGTAGTACCACACAATGTTTTGGTGAGGCGCTATTGAGATAATGCACAAGGAATGGCTTTGAAATTGCTGTGGAAGTTTGTTTCACTTAGAGTCCTTGAATAGACATCTGTGGGTCTGCAAGACTTCCACAAAGTTAAAACTTTATATAAAAATTGGCTTTATTTATATGTGGTGCAGTTTTCATGAGAAAGGATTGATGCTTTCAAAGGTTTTTCAGAGCTGAAGTTGGAGAACTAAGGCTTGGGTTAAGGCGATTGATTTGTACACTGTCAAGTGAGTTTGATCCTTGGCATAGCTATGGGAAAAGTATTGAAAAGCACAAAGAAGAAAATAATAGCAACCAAAAAATAGACCATTGAAAGAAAACCGATATATTCATTCTATGATTTTAATTGGCATTGCCATTGAGTGCTTTTGAAATGCAAATAAATATGTATATACACACATATACATACATATATATTTTATATATATCATATATAGCATAGTCTCAATGCATATATATTTGCAGGTTAGAGATAACTCAGAATTTTTGAATGATCTAGCTATTTATTTTTCTACAAGATGTATAAATCTGGCTAGAAATCTCTATATAGATATTTTGTGGACAATTATAGTAAACCAATACTAATACAATTTTAGATTGCCACTGTCATTTTTCTATTATATAACAATGTGTGCTACATTAATATAAATACATATTTATTTATAAAGATAAATATACACAGTTATACTATTTATGAATTTTATATATTTAAAAAAAATCAACATGTATGGGTCTTATTCAGACTAGGCTGTTAATTTTTGTTTGATTTTGGACACACCTGGGGTCACTCTTGGTTCAGAACTCAGAATTACTCCTGGTGATGCTTGGTGGACCATGGCCATATGGGATATCAGGGATAGACCCAGCTTGGTTGTGTGCAAGGCAGACACCTTCTGCTGTACTATTGCTCTGGCCCCTAGACTGCCATTATTGAGCATTGACTGTCCCACATATACTACAGGTTTATACTGCTACATTTTAAAATGAAATTATGCTGTAATTTAAAAAGATCAATTATGCCTATAATTATCAGGGTTGAGATTTTTCTGATTTAAGCTTCTAATCCCCAAAGTATGGCTCATGTTTTCTTTCATTTTCTTTCATGTCCCTACCTCAGTTGCTTTTTTGTGAATTGCAATCCCTCTTAATAATTTGCTTCTTCATAATATTGATAGGCTCTCATTTGTCTTTAAGTTGCTTATACAGTAGTCAAACTTTTCAGAAGCATTTTTTAAAATAGTGACTGTAGCTGGCATTATATATTCTTCAGACATGAATGTAGATAGAACTTGTATTTGGACATCAAAGAAAGTAAGGGATAGGAATCTTTAGCTTTTTAATGTGTTGGTGCTGGCATGTACCACTGGTGGCTCACTCTTCAACGTGTATTAATTAGCACAAATTGTGGTGTAGATAGTGTTGATTTATATTCCATGCTTATTAAAGGATCGGACAACTGTCTCCTTCAGGGAAAATTCTACTTCATGCAACGGGGGAGAAAAGGCTGTAAAGTTTAAGGAGAGAACTCCCAGAACGACCACCAACTGGGAACTCTTTGGCGCCATTGCAGCAACATGGGAAGATACCATCAGGCAAGGTGAAAGCCCCAGGACACCAAATGCTAACATCCAAGCTTGCAAAGCGGTGCAGAGAAGCGATAAAAGAAAACCTCAAAGACAGAAGAGCAGAAATACTGGAAGATGCAGCAGAAGCCGGGAAAAGCATTCGCACTGCCCGCCTGTCCTTTGCCAACTGTAAGACCAAGATGACTGCCCTCCGATGCCCTGATGGATTATCACATCTTCCAGAAAGGCAATGGAGAAGATTATCCATGACTTATACTCAGATCTCTTTGATAGCCACGTCCACCTACCCACATACCAAATTCCGCAGGATGGATATGTCATTCCCAACTTTCTCCCCTTCTGAAATCTGACATGCCATCTCGTCGGTAAAGAAGGGAACAGCACCAGGTCCAGACAAAGTCAGACCCTAACACCTGAAGAATCTGCTGTCGGTACTCATCAATACACTAGCTCGGCTCTTCACACGCTACCTGTCCGAATGCAAGGTACCCTCCCAATGGAAAACCAGCAGGACAGTTCTACTGTTCAAGAAGGGAGACATTCATGACTTCAGCAACTATCTCCTCTCATTTGCCTGTTGTCCGTCATCTACAAGCTGTTTACAGGCATCATCCTCAACAGGATTGGCAGAACACTAGATGAAGAACAACCATGTGAGCAATCTGGCTTCCAGAAAGGATTCAGCACAATCGACCACACAGTAACTAAGCTCATTGAGGTTTGTAGGGAGTACAAGATGCCTCTCTGTCTCACGTTCATTGATTTACAGAAAGCCTTTGATTCTGTGTAGACTGAAGCAGTCATCGAAGCCCTAGCCAAACAGGGTGTTCAAACCCAATACATCAAGATCCTACGTGAGCTGTATTACGGATTCACCACCAGGATCTCACCATTCTACAAGGAAGTGATCATTGATGTCAAAAGAGGGGTTCGACAGGGTGATACCATTTCACCAAAACTCTTCAGTGCCACCCTCGAGAACATCATGCGACAATTAGAATGGGAAGGAATGGGAGTGAAGATAGATGGTCGGCAACTACACCACCTCCGCTTCGCAGATGACATCGTTCTAATAACATCAAACATTAGCGGAAGTGGCACAAATGCTGGCTGACTTCGACCAAGAATGTGGGAAGATAGGTCTACAGCTGAATCTAAAGAAAACTATGTTTATGAAAAAATGAACTAGTTCCAGAGGCCCCATTCACTCTCAATGGAACAAACATCTCTGAATGCAGCAGTTATGTGTACCTAGGTCAAGAAGTCAACATGATGACTGACCTAAAACCTGATCTGTGCAGGAGGAAGAGAGCAGCATGGAATGCATTCAAAAGCATCGAAGAAATAGCTAAAAGGGTAAAGAACCTCTGGCTCCGGGCACATCTCTTCGACTCCACCATTCTCCCTGCATTAACATATGCCTCAGAGACCTGGGCCCTACGAATGCTATTTGGGTCTCCCAGAGAGGAATCGAAAAGAGCTATGCTTGGAATATCACGCCCCACTCAAGTGAGAGAAGGAATCCGTATTCTGACCTCCATTGCTATTCCAGAATCAGGGATGCTGTCTCATTTGCCAAGGCATCAAAAAATCAGATGGGCTGGACATGAAATGCGATTTTTAGATGACCGCTGGACTAGAGCTGTTACCGACTGGATCCCACAGGATGTCAAAACATCACGTGGCCGCCCACCTACAAGATGGTCAGACTTCCTTGTCAAGACCCTCAAGGAATGGTTTGAGGCTCTTCATATTCCTGAATCAACCAGATGCCATTGGGCTACATTGGCAAATGATAGGATCCAATGGAAATGTTACTGATGCCCGCTCGAGCAAATTGATGAATAACGGGATTCAAATGATCAAGTGAAGTGATCAAGTGATCAAGTTTATTAAAGACATATAATGTCAGTATTATTTTGTGAGTACTATCTAATACATTTATTTCCTTAATGAATAATTCTCCATAGCTCTCCTTTTTGACCAAATATCGTTGATTTGGGGATTCTAAAGTATATAATTCTCACATTCTTTTTGGTAGGTGGCATGTTTTGGCCACACCTGGTGATACTCAAAGGTTATTCCTGGATATACACTCAGGAATTACTAGTGGTGGGGCTCAGGGGACCAAATGTGGTACTCACAGGAGGGTTAGTCAGGTGCAAGACAAATGCCCAGCCTGCTGTATTATCTTTCTAGTCCTTTTTCTTAAATTCTTTGGAAAACTATTTCTTGATAATGGCACACTATTCTTAGAACAGTTTCCAAATTAAATTGATAAAATTTTATTTAAACTTTTTACTTCTAGAAGGGAGATTAGTCTCATTTTCCCCCTAGCTTTCAACTCTCTATAAATAAATTCATACAAGAACTTGAAAAGTACTACACAGCTTTCTTTACAGGAATATTTAGATAGTTAAAGCACTCTTTTTTATTCAGAATTTCTACATGTTGCATTTTAAAAATAATTCATTCAATTTCTTAATATAAATATTACTTCACACAATTAGTTTGGTGTTCATCAGGTCCTTTTATTAGTTATTATTTTAAATATTTATCTTTGCTTTTTATTTGGCTACACTAGCAGTGCCTGCCCCTCCAGGTGTTTCAGGTATGCCTGCAGTGCCCGGCTGTGTCTGCAGGTGGCAGACTGGAGACAGGCTTGTCTACACCCAGCGCCTGCCCCGTGGGCCCTGGATGGTTGATGGTCTGACATAGAAAAGACAGGGCCCCTCTGGGGTGAACCCAGAGCCACAGCAGAGTCTGGCAAGCTAGTTGTGGTATATTTGATATCCCAAAAAACAGTAACAATAATGGACCACATTTCCAACAAATGGAGAGGTGAAAGGCAAGTTCCCTACCACTGTATTATCTCTCTAGCCCCAAATATCTGTTTTTATGCAACTATCACTATCACTATCTTCCCGTTGATCATCTATTTGCTAGAGCGGGCACCAGTAATATCTCCATATGTCTTGTCTCATGCTAGTAGAACCCAAAGACATCTGCTTGCTCCAGGAACATAAAGAACCTCAAGCCATTATATTAGGTCATGCAACTACCCCTGTCAAATATTTGATCATTTTTCTACATTGAGACAGATCCTATATATTTATCTATTCTATTATGGGTTTTCTAAGTCATTAATTTCCATCTTTTTAACTCCTTTGTTTTAATAAAGCTTGTTTGTCTCATCTTTCCACTTTTTAAATTAAATTCTGAGTTTGGTCGTTGTTTCTGTTTCTGTTTTCTTAATGAAAGACTGAAGGTTATGGATGTGCTTTTATGAATAACTTTCTTAGCTTCTCATGTGTTTGACAGTTAATATTTTCATTGAAATTTCCAAAAAATGGCATCAGCAGTGCATTTAATTCACATTATGATGACGTTTAAGAAACTCAATTGTGTTAGAATGTTAGCAAAATTTTTCCTATTCTTGAGTCCTTTGAATATGTATAACATAATGCCTAAGTACTCTTTACAAATATTCTTTCTAAACTTAAGGGGAAACATTATTTTCTTATTTGTAAGACACAACACTTGCTACTGTCCCATTAAACCAATTTTACTATCATGCATTTTGTTCATATGAGCATTTTTTCATTCTTTAATTGTGAAGTATGGAGAGAACTATAAGCCTTATATGTTCCTATCATATCTTTGTTGCACCTCTAGTAACTTATCACAAGACTTTGGCAAATATAAATGTTATGCTCCAAATAGGAGGATGGAAATTAATAGCTTATTAGAGAAGAAAAAATGGACCATCCAGACAATGGTGAAATATTCACCTGGACATTTTCACCTGGACATTGCTAACTTCTATCATTTATGGATTTGTAACAAAACCCATCGGAGTCCTCATTCCCCCAAACACTGATATGAGATTCTGAATCTGGAACATTTTCTGCTAATCCTGAGTTTACAGTCTAACATATCTTGTTTGCTTGGGCCATCACACAGGTCAGTGTGAAGTTAGGGGTCAGAGAATCGTCAGATGCGAGCTGATAACTTACTCTCTGGTGACCCCCACTTTAGCCTTTCATTCAGTAAGAACTGTCAACAAAACAAACTCTAATATCTCAGGTAGACAATATAGAAATTGTCTAATAGAAATTACAATATATATAATACTATAGAAATAGAGGCAAATTCATTAGTATTACTGCAATATAGGTTACTGCTACAGACAGCAACGAAATGCTACCACAACTCAGCTGTGGAGAATACATATGTAGTAATAAAGTGATGAAATAGAAATTGTGGACAGAATAGACGAGGTTCATTATACCTTTCATGCACCACAGCCACTTTGTTCATATGTTTGATCAAGGTCACTCTCCGTCATACGGGTGCTTTCATACTCCACCACCATACTAATGTGTCAGACATGGGTCTCTATCCAAGCCTATCTGGTTTCTAGCAGAGCCTTATTTTAAATCATGGTCCTTTCAGTCCTACTTTGGTACATCAATAGGCTCACTAGCTGTGCTTAGTTGTCTTCACCAATTATGAAAAATTTCAGCTTGTGAATGTGACTCAGTGTTAAAGCACTGCCTTGGATACACAAGATATAAGTTTTATCATTGGCACTCCCCATGGTGCTGAATGCATTCATGGTACAGTGGAACATGTTCCTTGGTGCTACGAGTGTGGCCTCTGGTGCCCCATACAATGACAACAGCAAAAATCAAACAAATATGTGAAAATTGGGAGGAATATCTGGGTGCAAGGTTTCAGGATAGAAATCAATGAGTAAATGTGAGAACATTCGAGAGCAAACCAGGATACCTTCTTGCATGAAGAAATCTCAGAGTGCGGGTATCAGTGCCTACTCACTAAGAATCACCCACATAGGGTGGGTTGGGAAGAGGGTGAAGTCCTTGAGAAGGGCCCAGACGGTTCATCCATTCTGCTGCTGCATTCACCTAACCTTACACCAGGTTGTCAGATGCCTCCAGCACCTGCTGCCCCTGATTTATTTATTTATTTATTTAATTTTAATCAAGTCATAGTGAGATACACAGTTTCAAAGTTATTTATGAGTGGGTTTCAGCCATACAATATTCCAGTATATAAGGGTAAGGGGATGTGGTGTTAGAACATTGTACGATTGAAACTCACCATAAACAATTTTGTAGCTCGCCATCTCACTGTACCTCCCTGATCTTTAGATTCACATGGATTATTTGAGTGAACAACATTTTGTCAAAATGATCATGCAACCGTTCTTTATTTGACAATTTTCTCTTATTAAAAAGTCTTGTTTCTGACTAATTTCACTTAACATGATCCTCTCCATGTCCATCCATTAATAGGAAAATTTCATAACTTCATTTTTTCTAATAGCTGCATGGTATTCCATTGTGTAGATGTACCAAAGTTTCTTTATCCATCATCAGTTCTCAGGCATACTGGTTGTTTCCAGATTCTGGCTATTATGAATAGTGTTGCTATGAAAATAAAAGTGCGAATTGTGTTTCCTCTGTGTGTTTTTGGTTTCTCAGGCTATATCCCCAGGAGTGGTATGGCTTGGTCAAATGGGAGCTCAATTTCTAGTCTTTGGGGAATGTCCATATTGTTTTCCAAAAGGCTGTACCAATCGACATTCCCACCAACAACGGATGACAGTTCCCTTTTCCCGCATCCATGCCAGCACTTGTTGTTCTTACCCTTTTGGATATGTGCCAGTCTCTGTGGTGTGAGATGATATCTCATTGTTGTTTTGATTTGCATCTCTCTGATGATTAGTGATTATAAGCATTTTTTCATATGCCTTTTGGCCATTCAAATTTCTTCCTTGTTGAAGTTTCTGTTCATTTCTTCTGCCCATTTTTTTTGATGGGGCTGGCGTTTTTTCCTCTTGTAAAGTTCTACCAGTGCCTGATATATACTTGATATTAAATTAGTCAGAAGGAAAAAAGACAGATATAGAATGACTGCATTTATTTGCATGATATATATATATGTATGTGTGTATATATATACATATATATATACATATTATGATACCAAAATTTAAGGTCAGGCGAAATGTGGGCCAGGAGGTCTTATCAAAGGTGGAAATTACCACAAACGTGTGGGAGTCAGAGTTTAGGTAAGACAGAGAAGGGAACATGTGCTAATAATTATTGAAAGGGCTAATACCAACCTAAACTGAGCATTAAATACAGGCAAAAAGATATACATGCCTCTAAGTGTATATATTACAATCCACAATATGCAAGAGAAGGAAGAGAGAGAGAGAATGAGAGAGAGAGAAAAAAGAGATAAAGAACCTGCCATAGAGGCAGGCTATGGGAGGAGGGAGGGAATTGGGAACATTGGTGGTGGGAAATGGGCACTGGTGGAGGGCGGGGTGCTGGAACACTGTATGACCGATACCCCCAGACATGAGAAACTTTGTAATTGTATATCTCATGGTGGTATAATAAAATATTAATTAAAAAAATTAAAAAAATACAAAAAAAGTCTTGTTTCTCTGAGAAACTCTTTGAGTGGGAAATGCAATTATTAAGTTAGGGGGCCTTTTAATCATGCTTCTCATTTTAAAATACAAGAGTAAAGATGGATGGAGTACAATGATTGCTGGCTTCAAATAGTTTCCTTTGTTACATTCACCCATAGACATTGACTAATCCTGAGAAGCACATTGAAAAGTACCTCTTCCCATGCAGAGAGGAGTCATGCAAGTCGTAAGTGGCCGTGTGGTACATAAAGCTAGTGGAATCAATCATGTTCTAGAATATATTACAATGTATAATGTTTAAGAAAGGGAAGCGAGAAAGAGTGTGTGTGAGAGAGAGAGAGAGGAGATAAAGAACCTGCCATGGAGGTAGGCTGGGGGAACGGGGAGAGAGGTGGGGACATTGGTGATGGGAGATGGGCAGGGGGTGGAGGGATGGGTGTTGGAACACTGTAGAACCAAAATTCAAACATGAACATATGTAATTGTATATCTAACAGTGGTATAATAAAAATATAGTTAAAAATAGTTAAAAAAAAGAAACATAAGAACCTTAGTTTAGGGATGGGGGAAAACAAAAGATATTTTTTGTCCACCTCCAAATTAAATTTTTGTAAAATTAAGAGGTGGCTAAAACAAATTACAAAGAGGGGAATTAGAACAAGTATTTTTAGTTTATTGTGATAGTAGTGGGATAGAACCACATCATTATAGATCATGTTGTATTTTACATTATGTTGTCTTGATTTCTAGAAGACTTAGTTTTTCATGTAGCTTGCATGTTTCCTATGACAATGAACTGCTTTCTCTCCTTTCAAAAAGTCTAGACCTCATAATTTATGTTTTCATGATAGTGTGCCCTGAACACAATGTTCTAACCCCAAAACCCTCCCCAGAGTGTCTGCAGCCCCCCCACCATTACTTCAGTGTCTACCCATCCCTCTCAAGGAGGGGGTCACCACTATGATAAAACTCAGTTCTTTAGGTTATGTTTTTTTTTTGACATTTGTTATTTCTTTATTACGGTTTTTTATTTTCCACATCTGAGACAGGTCATTCTGTATCTGTTTCTCTCCTTCTGGCTAACTATATTCAGATGATACTCTTCAGATACATCCACATAGCAGCAAGTTGCACGAGTTCCATATTTTCTTATAACCTAGTAGTATCCCATTGTGTGTATAAACCATAATGCCTTTGTCTAGTCATCTGTTCTTGGTCACTTGGCTTTTCACATGTTTTGGCTATTATGAGTATTGCTATAAGCATAGGAGCCCGAGCACATGTTTTGTGTTCTTCAGAACAGAGTATTTGGGCCCCTGGGGCAGATGCCAAGAAGTAGAATTGCTGGGTTCTAGGAAAACTTGCATATTGGTTGTTTGAGAAGTGTTCCTTTTGTTTTCCAAAAATGCTGAACTAGTTGACATTCCCACCAAGAGAAGATATGGGTTCTGTTTTCTCCTCATTCAAAAGTAACACTGGTTCTTTTGTTGGTTTTTGATAGGAGTGAAATAATATCTCATCTCCCCTCACGATCACGATCACGATCTTCCCGTTGATCATCTATTTGCTAGAGCAGGCACCAGTAATATCTCCATATGTCCTGTCTCATGCCAGTAGAGCCAGGGGCATCGGCTTGCTACAGGAACATAAAGAGACTCAAACCATTAAATTAGGTCATGGGAATGACCTAATATAATTGTTACTGGAATTTGGCATATCAAATACAACACAAGAAGCTTGCCAGGCTTGCCGAGCGGGAGGCAAACTCTTTTTAAACACCTCCAAATAAAGCATTTATTGATGAACCGAGCGGCCGCAGCGGCCGCCCGAGCCGGGCTGTGATGGGCTGGTCTGCTGGGTGTTCTGACGAGAGGGAAGTCCAAATGTAGAAAATGGTGGCGCCCGTGGAGTGAGAGGGGGTGGTCTGGCTTGTTGTGAGGCTCTGCCGAGGTAGTGGGCCAGGGCTAGAACCCGCCATGCCTTCCGACTGACTCATGAACGGCTGTGCACAGGGAAAGCAAGGAACAGCTCTGCCCCATGTCTGAGAGTCTCTGGACCAGCATACCTGGGCCGGATAGAGGGAAGAAACTGCTGCAGGGTGGGTGTTTGTGATCCAGGCTGTGATGGGCTGGTCTGCTGGGTGGAGTTCTGACGAGAAGGAAGTCCAAATGTGGAAAATGGCGGCGCCCGTGGAGTGAGGGGGCTTGTTGTGAGGCTCTGCCAAGGTGGTGGATCTCCCTGGTGTGAAATAATATCTCATCGTTGCTTTGATTTGCAGTTTCTTTCTGAGTGATGCAGAACATCCCTACTGACCCTACGGAACTCTGGCAAGGTAAAGCCACACCCTGAGAGAGACTAAGCAGGATTCTTAAACTGTCTTTGCAGGAAAAGGGGAACCAAATCTAGTGGATCTGGTGTGCTTGGGCTGGTTCCCTGCTACATGTAGGAGGGTCACTGTGGAAAAGCATAAAATGCAAATTGGTAGCTTCCTGGCATGGTGGGTCATTAGTCCTGTCTTCCAGGCTGGGGGCAAGGTGATCTCTGATTCCAGATTGACTCATCAGCCAATCACCATTATTCCAGTCTCTATTTTGTTTTGTCTAACCTCAAAGTAAACATTTAGGTACAAAACCAAAAGAGATTGTTGAGGATTAAATTGTGTGCACCTCCTAATGTTGAAGTATTTATTCCTAATGATGCAGGCGAGGCAGAAGCAGTGGCGGCAGGTTTCTGTTCGATTGCGATTCCCAGGTTCTTCAGTATTTTCAAGAATGAAAATATTGAATAATAAAAGATGCTCAGACTCAGAATTAGAAAGTAGGAAAGTTTATTGGAAAGTAGAGGAGAAAGGAAAAGAACTCCCCTCATAGGGAGGAGTCCTTAGTATAGGACTAAGTTAAAGTTAGTGATTTTGTGTATGCTCTTTTAAAGGCCTCCTGCATTGATATCAACCAAGTATTACAGAGAATGCCAGAAATCTTCAGGGTGGTCTGGCTGGTTTGTGTCTTTCTGGTTATCTACCTCAGGTATTGTTTGTTATCTTAGTCTTGTGATTCCTGGTTCCAAAGAGAATTGTATGATTCTGGGAAAGTGGAGAATGTTAGAGATAGGGCCTTAGGATGAGGCGGGGTAGGTTAATGGGAGAACTGGAGCTGCTGAGAAGGAGAAACTGTGGGTTTCTCTCAGGTTGGCAGGGGGAAACTGAGGCTTCTCTCAGGTTGGCAAGGGGAAACTGGGGCCTCCTCCTTCACTACTACCTAGGAATATGATCTACACTGGAAACAGGGTCCTCGTAAATGACCAAATAAAAACAAGGTTGCTATCATGGACTCTAAGCCAAGGTGCCTATATCCTTATTTAAAAAGGGTGGTACATTGGACTAAGAGATGAAAAGGATTTAAAAAGGGTGGTATATTGGACTAAGAGATGAAAGTAGAAAAAAGTGCATGTAAAGCAAAGAAGGCCAGAGAGATAGTATAAGGGTGAAGATGCTGACCTTGGTTAAGGGCTGACCCTGATTTGATCCCTGGCACCACATACAGTCTCCTGAGCACTGCTAGGTGAAGACTAGACCCTCCCTTATCCCTCAAGTAATCCCTACTTAAAAACAACAACAACAACAACAACAACAACTTCAGCAGCAACAAAAATAAAGACACACATTAGGGAGATAGTATAAAAACCAAGGAATGCCTGGGACCACAGCAGCTGGAAGAAAGACTGAAAAGAATATAGACTTTGAAAGAAACTGCTTCCTCTGACCTCTTCACCTTTACCTTTGCCCTCTCATCTCCAGTATCCAGAGACAATTCCATTGTCTTTTTATTTCTATTTAATGCAGAGTGTTCCACTTGCCCAGCATCCCCAGTACACAGGACACCTGCTGAGTCCAGCTCAGTTTTTCAAATTGGAAATTGCAATAGAAACAATTATTGGCAAATATTAAGCCAGAGTCCCTTGAGCATTCTCCAAAGAGGCTCTGAGAATACTGTAGGGCTTAATTCCTCTGACCCAGAGAGAAAGGGAAGCCCCTATAGGCAAGGTATTCAGAGGTAAATGTCCACCAGGTTACCTATACAAATGCTGATAGGATTTGCTTCTCTGACCCAGTCTCTTTCTTTTTTGTTGGGTGACACTTCATTCCATTAGACTCTGGTTTCCCCTATGTGCTGCATTAGGAAATTAAATGGCATCTCACCACCCAACAAAACACGTCATATACTTTAGACCCAACATGTCTAATTTTCCTTGAGTATGATGAAGGTCAGCAAAGGAATTTTACCTCTTGGTGGACTTAACAAAAGAACAATATGCAGTGTTCTCTTTCATGCTAATTTCCGGGTGGTTCCAGGAATGGCTGGTAAACAGATGGATCTTAACACCCCCAGCCAAGTAGCTGCAAGAGAGCAGTTTGTGTGTAGCTTGCCAGGAAGTTGGGGATCCCACAGTTATTTTTTTTTCTCTTTCTTGGCTGCCTGGGGAGCAAATCAAATTCCTGAAAGGAAAGAAATGGATGAAGGAACAAAGAAGAAAGAAAGGAATGAGAGACTTCAGTTGAGAGACTGAAGTGAGGAAAATGTGTGAAAGGGAAAAAGGGATTGTGGCGAAAAGAAAAGGGAACAACTGAAATTCAGATGCAAGCCGCAGTGGCTGTGGTGTGTCCCTGACGGACAGCTCGCTCTGTCCCAGACCACACTACACCCATTCTCTTTACCGTGAGACTAAGCTGAGACACCACTGTGGATATTTCAGTTTTCAAAGAGCAATGAGTCTGATAGTGATACCACATTAAACACATCTCCTATTGATTCTTTCTAACCTTGCAAAGCGAGCTGAGCACGTTAAGTACTTTTTACTCCTGCGCCACCGATGGGACCACAGATGTTAACTGCAAGGGCTGAATTTCCTCGAAGGTCAGCAGATAGAGTGGGAGGGGATTGAGGGACATCTTCTGGTCAAGGCACCAGTTACCCTGGCTGCCTGCAGATCCAGTTTGAGGACACGTGTCTGCAGAGGTCTGGATGACAAACAAATGAAACTGAAAGAAGGCAGAAACCCCCCTTTCCCAACCAGGGCAGGCCTACTCATGGAAAGTTACCAATTTAGGGCATGAGTGTCCTTTTCATCTTGAAGTAACCTTTTCATCCTGTTATCTACAAAAGGCCCAGAACAAATTCCTGTTAGAGGTTAGGAGAACCCCGCCCAGAACCTGCTATCTGGCCTGAATTGCATTCCTTCATGTACGCATAGCCATTACTGCCCCATAATCCCACACGTGTGTCTAGCCACACCAAATATAGAAAGAAGTATTAAGTATGATCTGATTGGTAGGAGATGGTTACCTGGTACAAAGTGATTGGCTGCCTGCGTGTAGACCTTGATGTAATATTTTAAATCTATTGGATGGTTATGGGCGGGCTTTTCTGTAGTGGCGGGAATTATCTCTTAAAAGATCCTCCCTGGAAGGGCTCAGGGCTCTTAGCCGCTGACTGCTTGTGGTCATGCTATGAGCCTGGGTATACTCGAAAATTAATAAAAACCCTTGCGTTTGCATAGGACCCGGTCTCTCAGAGTTTTCCTTGGTAGGTGCAGCGTTCGTTCTGAGGCTCCCAGTCAGTCCACCCCATTGGGTGGCCAACTCTTTCAAAACCAACCTTGTTACCTTGCCCCCCAGCTCTGTGGCCAGACCTGTGAATATAGATGGCTGCATTAAACTCTTGAGTTGGTTACAGAAGGAAGAAATTCCCATTTTGTTAGACTAAAGTGACATCTTTGGTATGCCTGACTTTCTCTAAATTATGTTTTTGTTTTAAATAAAAAAAATCGAATCAGGTCAGCACCGTTAGTTCATCTGTTGGTCTGAATGATGCTGGAACACTTTTTGTGGCAAATGTGCTGCTCACCAATGTTCTGAAGGGGCTAGTACAGGACCCTGAGCCCGTGCGGAAAGTTGCCTGCTGCTTCCATGAGGGGCATGTAAGCAGTCCTTGAGTTGGTCTTTGAGATGTAAACTTCATTTACT
Source organism: Cryptotis parvus (assembly GCA_021461705.1). Classification (NCBI taxonomy): domain Eukaryota; kingdom Metazoa; phylum Chordata; class Mammalia; order Eulipotyphla; family Soricidae; genus Cryptotis; species Cryptotis parvus. The sequence continues at coordinate 63,747 of JAJIBD010004031.1, forward strand.
CTGCAAGACCTAGGTTAGTGTTTTTTGAGGCTCTATTTTTCTCTTTTCATCTAGAAAATAAGGTGAGAGTATCTAAAGTAAGAATTAGTACTTACCTTTGAGCTCACCAGATAGAGTTTTGGTGGTTCCTGAAGAAGTACTGCCCTATCCTTAGCCCTTGCCTTGAACCTTTCTGCCTGGTTGATTATCAGTGGGTGTGGCTTCTAGTGATTCTAAGATCACAGTGAGCTTAAAAGCCCCTTTCTCCCCTCACAAGGCCACTTGGAACCTGAACAAGGATTGTGCAAAGAGATGGTGCAAGTGGGAGATGTGTTAATGTGCAGGTATGTGTGTGATGCCATTATAAGGCATTGCAGTGATTGAGGTGCGAGTGTGTGATGCAGATGGAAAGTTCAGTGAAAGAGTTGGCCACCCGATGGGGTGACTGACTGGGAGCCTCAGAACACCGCACCTACCAAGGAAAACTCTGAAAGACTGGGTCCTATGCAAAAAGCAAGGGGTTTTATTAATATTTGAGTATACCCGGGCTCATAGCATGACCACAAGCAGTCAGCGGCTAATGCCCTGAGCCCTTCCAGGGAGGATCTTTTAAGAGATAATTCCCGCCACTACAGAAAAGCCCGCGCATAACCATCCAATAGATTTAAAATATTACATCAAGGTCTACACGCAGGCAGCCAATCACTTTGTACCAAGTAACCATCTCCTACCAATCAGATCATACGTAATACTTCTTTCTATATTTGGTGTGGCTAGACACACGTGTGGAATCATGGGACAGCAACGGCTATGCGTACATGAAGGAATGCAATTCAGGCCAGATAGCAGGTTCTGGGTGGGGGTCTCCATAACCCCTAACAGGAATTTGTTCTGGGCCTTTTTGTAGATAACAGATGAAAAGGTTACTTCAAGATGAAAGGACACTCAGGCCCTAAACTGGTAACTTTCCATGAGTAGGCCTGCCCTGTTTGCTGCCTTCTTTCATTCAGGAGTGTGGTCCTTACTATCTGTCTGTGGGTGGTGTGGTTTTGCACGCATCTCCACAGGTTTAGAGAGTCCTGGTGTAGCTGCTGGTGATTCAGATGGGTGTGTACTGGCTGTTTGATTTAGCAAGTTAAAATGTACAAGTCATGTGCAATGCAGGTGTTTAGAGGGTGTCTGGGGGTACATCTATGCAGGATGTGTGTGTGTGTGTGTACAAGTGCTAAACGTTGTGCAGGTGGATGTCATGTGGGATGATGTGACTGTATATAGAGGGAGCCTGTTTCTTACAGGCAAGTGTTGGAAACATTATTGACACCTTGGCTGATGGTTCTCAAGTGTGTTCCTTACACAGATATTCTTTTTTAATTAATATTTTACTATACCACTGTGAGATATAAAATTACAAAGATGTTCATGTTTGGGTTTCGGTCATGCATTGTTCCAGCGCCCATCGCTCCACCAGTGCCATTTTCCACCATCAATGTCCCCAATTGCCTCCCCACTCCCTAGCCTGTCTCTATGGCAGGTTCTTTGCCCTCTTTTCTCTCTTTCTCTCTCTCTCTCTCTATCTATTTCCTCTCTTCCCTCTCTTACACATTGTGGATTGCAATACATACCTTTAGAGGTTAGACACAGATATTCTTATCATTTCCTGGGAACTTGCTGGTAATGTAAAACTTGCTGGAACTTGCAGACCTGGGCCCACCAGCTATTCTGCAAACTCAGCATTTTATAAGAGCTCAAGGGGCAGCTTGAAGCCTCATTCAACACTTTGCTCCATTTCACTTAATAATCATAAAATGAATATTTCTTTCCTTTATTCTATGATGACATCTAAACAATTACTCCTAAATTCATACAGGAAAATTGGAGAGACAGACTGGAAATTGGATGCTTTCAGCTAGTCACTGACTTCATCAGATCATCTTGCCCTTAACGTGGCCATATTTTTGAACCATAAAGTACTAAAACTTTACTTAATTATACAATAATGGAAGGTTTCTTCATATCATTTTTTGGACTTAAAAGAGTAGATTTCTTTCTCCATCTGAATTTTTCCAATTAATAATTTATTCAGAGTACTTAAGTTCAGTTGTAATTCATGGATTATGCTGGACCTTGATGAATTTTTTCTTCACTGACTGCCGAAGGGGTAGCTATTAATTTTTCAGATCATGGGCCCAACTTTGAGAGACAGTAGCCTGAATAGAAAGTTCTGTACTTGGACTTATAAAATCTTGATGCCTCTGGTGACATTCCTAATACATACATGTCCCATCTCAAACCCAGGCTTCCCATCATTTATGCTCTTGTTGGTTAATTGATGATTTTTTGCAAATGGTATAAAATGACTTTTGTGGGGCTGGAGTGATAGCCCAGAGGGTAGGGCATTTGTCTTGCATGCAGCAGGCCCATGCCAGTCTGGGTTCAATCTCCGGCATCCTATATGGTCCCCCTGAGCACCACCAGGAGTAGTTCCTGAGTGCAAAGCCAGGAGAAACCCCTGAGCATCACCTGGTGTGACCCAAAAAAGCAAAAAAAAAAATGACTTCTGTAAAATACAATGAGATATAGCTCTGCAATTACAATGGAGAATTAGTCTGCTTTGGAATGAAATAGAACTCTGATCATGCTATGAGGTGGGTGGAACTTGAAAATGCCATACTCAGTAAACTAAGTCAGCTGTAGAAGATCAGTGTTTCATGATTCCATTTATATGTGGGACCTAGAAGAATCAGATGCTTGGATATGGAAAACAGAGGCAATGGGAAACAGTTCTTAATAGGGACAAAGATTTTAGAGAGGGATAATGAAACCATTCTAGAGATGGATGGGGGGAAATGGCTGCATGGGACGAATATGTTTATTCCACTAAGATGTACACTGAAAAAGTAACCAAAGGAAATGATCATGGCTCTAGTGGGGAATGTGCTTCGGATATGTGAACTCCTAGACTTGATCTATACACCATGGACCGCACCCTGCCAGCACTACTTAAGTGTGATCTTCACAACAATAAAGAAAATCAAAATAATCAGTTTTGTCTTATGCATTTTACTACAATGTAAAAAAACTCCTGCATTGAGGTGGCATTCTCTATACTTCAGAGTCTTATTATTTGTGACCTCTCACCCTAATATTTCAGCCTTATATGCATGCAAATGTGAGCCTAGGGGAGAAAAAGTTTTTTTTTTATCATCTTGACTCCGTTCCTAGAAGTTGGAACTAAACAGACAAAAGAAAGATTAAAGGGAACAAAAGATACAAGCTTGACTGATATTAGTAATTTTATTTGTGCAGCGGTTTTAGACACACACACACACACACACACACACACAAACAAATGGAGATCAGAGTCAGCGCCCCTCAGATGTTTATCAACCAATTATCTAGGGCAATTCATTGTGGAGAATTGACTAGACTCAGGATAAGGAATCCATAGTGTAGGAAAGTAACCAGGAAGCATTTGACGAATAAGATCTGTTTAACAAGGGGCACAGTTAAGTGGAAATATACATCATCTTTAGAAAGGGAATCGGTGCCTCGCTTTCACTGCAGGAAGGAGGGCTGAAAGCTCTTCCATTCTGGTTTGTAAGTGCTTGAAATTCAAGATAATGCTGAAGCCAATGTGATGTATTTGGGAGTAGAGGATTTGAACTCTTTCAGTACAAAAGTGAGGCATAACCTGTTCCTAGGAGTGATTTACAACTTTGCCAAACTCAAATAAAACTAAAGTTGTAGGATAAAACCTGGTGGCATAAGGACTAACTTTTCTCACCTGAAGGGAGATAATTGAGTAGATATGTTTAAAAATTACTTCAAATGGGGAATACAATTGCAGAAGGCTTGTAGTGGGACTATCTTCTTTTAGAAGAACCCCCAGGAAAGTGAATACATAAAGGGCAGACAGGAGTTATTTGCCACAAATGCGATGTGGGAAGACAGACCAAAACCCAGACAGTGAAACATCAGTTTTCATCACCACTGAATATACACAAAGAGACTTAAGTGATAAACTCTAAATATCTGCAGGGCTAGCCACAATGTGTAAAATAAGAGGGAGAGAGATGCAGAGACAGAGAGAGAGAGAGAGAGAGAGAAGAGAGAGGAAACTGGGGTACCTGCTATTAAGGCGGCCTGGGGGACGGGAGGGGAGGGGTACATTGGTGGTGGAAATGGGGCACTGGTGGAGGGATGGGTGCTGGAATACTGTATTGCCAAGAACCAATTATGAACACCTTTGTAATTGTATGTTTCACGGTGGTATAATAAAAAAATTAAAAAAAAAGAAACATCAGTTTTCAGAGTCTAAGAGTTATTTTTATTATTTCCTGCCAGTTTGCCCATTTGCTTTGGTGATCTATATTCTACCTATGAGTAAAATCACCTGGTAATTGGAAAAACTATATTATTTTAAAGGTATATAAAAGAATTAAGTTGCATTGTATATGTAAATTATCCACCATGATGCTCACTGCCCTAATATTGATCAATTGTCAATATTTGTTTTGAATACCTCTTTTGCTTGGTCAGAAAGTTGGTAGCCAATGAACTTCTTGTAGCTTTGTTGAATAGTTGAATGGGATGAGTGTTACAGCTTTCTAATTGCAGCCAGCTTCTGAGAGCTTTCCTGGAAGGAAACTGTCAATTCAAAGGAAACTGCAGTTTTCTGAGTCCTAAGTTTTTAATTTTGTGCATCATGGAGGTAATAGTGTTCAAACCAGGTTTTGTATATCCTTTGAGATAAAGGGAGACTTTCCCACTAATGTAGAACTCACAGATAAACTACAATTCTTGGTCTATAAGCCCAGCTCTGTTGATGACTGAAAGGGATATTGGTTTTGTTTCAGGGTCTACCTGCTAGTATTCAGGTCTTACTCCTGGCTCCTGGCTCTGTGCTCAGGAATCACTTCTGGTGGAACTCAGGGTTCAAATATAGGGTGTTGCTGGGGAATAATCTCAGGTTGATCATCTCCAAAGCAAGTGCCCTTCCTGCCACACTATTTCTCCATCCCCAGACTGAATGATTTGGGGCACATAATGTGACCTCTGTGAGACCCTGTTCTTCATTTGAAAAACAAGTCCGCCATGATGATTAGTACCTACCATGCCAATAGCACCTATAGTGTGCCCAGTTTACAATAAGCAAAAGTGAACATCACACTTCTTCTCAACCTTGACACCAGTCCTAAGAGCACTGGGGCCTTTGAAAATTGCACCCTCTTTAGGAATGTCCTGGGTTCTCTTTATTTGGATTTGGCACAATATGGAGGTGGGAGTTTCCCCACACAGGTCTGATGGTTCTGGAGAACTTCCATAGACCTCATAATTGTGGATCATCCGGTCCCAGGAAAGAAATTGAGAGCCTCTGGCTTGATACCCTGGTTGTAGAGCTGAAAGCAATGAGAACCGGGAAGAGAGGAGACACACAGTGGGTTATACATGGCATCCAGAAAAGGGGCTCAGAGAACAAGCTCTTCCAACTCATGACGTTCATGGTACTCCGATGTTCACTCTTCTACTGGTATTTGTGGGAGAATAAAGAGCATTCTCTTAAGTTCAAGTATGAGCTGGATGCCCTGCCAGGAGTAAGTCACAGTGTCTACCTGTATTTGCATCCTTATTTATAAGCAGGGGATGACATATGACCAGAAGCAGTTGAGGCTATAGGAAGGGGAGAATTAGGTGTAACTATTCAATGGGTAGTTCCAATGCTCAGTAAGTGACATTCCTCCCACCACTAATCTAGTTCCTTCTTTTTAATTCATCTACTTATCTATTATTCCAAATCAAAAAGCTATTTAAATGCCCAATATACACTTATTAAAAATTTAAACTTTTTTCCATTTTGTTATTGTTGTGACTCAAGTGGTGATAGTTTTATTGTGGGGTGTGTCTTGGTAGATGCTCTACCAAAAAGTCTTCTTTGTTGTAGAGTGCTGAGAAAACTGCTGGTCCTGTAAATTGTGGATGGAAAAATGCATCGTGACACAGCTCTTCTGGGATAGTTTAGTGATGTTCTTCACACATATCTTGCAGTAAATAATCTCATTCCATAGATTATATTCCCCAAATAATTAGTATTATGAAGGGTGGAGGGGACTGAAATCTATTTATGTGGGCCTAATTGCAGCAGGAAAAGACTGATAAAAATGGTAAAGTTCAGTTTTATATTAGTTGAATGGATTGATTGAATATATCATCCTATAGTCACACAATAGAGTATTGTATAGCTGCTAAAAGAGATATATCATAAGATATAATGACTGTGGAATAATTGTTAAGATAGGTTACTAAGTGGAAAAGTCAGGTGGTTATAAGACCCTTTTATTTAAGAAATGTAACCATTTATTTAATAGTTAATGCATTAAATACAACAGGATAATAAACAGAATGCATTATTTATTTATTTATGTATTTTTTGGGGGTCACACCTGGCAATGCTCAGGGGTTTCTCCTGGCTCTGCACTCAGGAATTACTCCTAGCAGTGCTTGGGAGAACAAATGGGATGCTGGGGATCTAACCCGGACTGGCATGGGCCAGCTGTGTGTAAGGCAAACGCCCTACCCTCTGGACTATCGCTCTGGCCCCCATAATGCATTTTTAAAAAAGGGGTATTTTGTAAGATAAGAGAGGAACACAGTAGAGTTTCCATATTGGGCATAATTTGGAGCACACATGGGTAAAAATAGCGACCCCCTTTTAAAAGCAAATTTAAATAAACCAGCCCAACCAAATAGTAATCCCCGAAGGAGGGAATTATTACAAATGCTTTTATCCTTCGTTCATCTGGCTTTATCTGCAGAGATGTCTACCTGAAGAACAAAAGCACTCAAAGAAATACAAAATTAGTTCCAGTAACTATAGTGCAAATAATATGTTGGTTCAAAACTCTTTTTGCTTAAGTTTAGGCACATGGCATATTAATCTAAGGAAGAAGCCTTTTTGGGTAAGATAAAATCCAACTAAAGTAATCAAAGAAATAAAACCTTGTAGCCCTAAAGTTAAACTGAAAAATAGTTGTTTGTATCCAAATGATTTCTTTTAAAAATATTCCTTGACCATGCTCACTGGAAAGGCTTTGACTCTTTTACCAGTACAGAATCAGCCATCAATAAAGAAGCAAGGAGCCTCCCCTACATTCCAGCTCTAAGTAACTTTTGTACTGAAAGTTAAGCAGGATCACTTGTATCACTTGTATTACTTGTCTTCCCATTGTTCATCAATTTGCTTGAGAGGGCACCAGTAACATCTCCATATGTCCTGTTGTGTGCTAGTGTAGCCCAAGGGCATCTGCTCGCTCCAGGAACATGAAGAACCTCAAACCACTCCTTCAGGTCATGGGAATAAGGTCTCTAATTGTTACTGGTTTTTGGCATATCAAATATGACATGGGTAGCTTGCCAGGGTCTGTCGCATGGGTTGTATACTCTCAGTAGCAGACTCTCATCTCATGCATTTACTGATGAACCACAATGGGGAGAGATCAGTTTTTCTGTTGGGAGGAGCTCTGATGAGCAGTAGAGTCCAGATGTTGAAAATGGCAGCCCTCATGGTGTGGGGGTTCCTCTGGCTTCTTGCGAGGCTCTACTGGGATGGCGGGCTAGGGCTAGAACCCACCTTCCCCTCCCAGTTGCCTCATGATCAGCCTTGGGAAAAATTGGCTTATTTTTAGGTTGGAGATGATCCTTTGTCTCATGCTAGTAAAGCTTATTTTTATGTTGGAGATGATTATTTGTCTCATGCTCTACTAGCATGAGACAGGATATATGGAGATGTTACTGGGGCCCGCTCGAGCAAATCGAATATGAACGGGAAGACAGTGATACAGTGATACAGATGATCCTTTATTATCTTGTTAGTCTAGAGGTCAGGAAGCTATCAAAGGTCACCATAATCTAAGATTCTAAACAAACTGTGGTGCTACAAGGCACAGGTTCCAAGCAAGCTGGGCTGCATCATAGGTGAATATATGAAAAGAATACTATTTGGAATGCACGGAAACTCACAATTGTGGAAACTCAGGCTTTCCTAATGGTACATAAAATGCTTATGTGCTCACCTGATAAGATCCCGGGAATGATCTCATTTTGAAAATCGATAAATAAAGGGACAGACCCAAGTATTTGTTTTCCTTTTCCAGATAGGACTACACCTTAGGGAAACTATTTAATGAAAAAAAATGCTTTTAAAGAGGAATTTCAATGAATAAATGAAGAATTAGAAGGAGTTGACAAAACCACTACTCTGCAACCCCTACAAGAATAAAATCTATGCAATATTTATCAATAGCCACTAAAATCATTTGGTAAAAAAACAAGGGAGCGATGGATCTTTGTAACCAATGGATTCAAGGGCATCTCCTAATGCCTATGGACTAAACTCAACATCTCAACATCTCCAAATGGAGAGGCTCCAGCATAGTAGCTCCAGATGCCATGCTCTGGGGAGCAAGTCTTCTGATGTGTGATTACCCAAACCGTCTCCTCATAATCCAGTCCAGTCCAATCTCTAGATCTAATCACCAGGCGAGAGCAAGCATCCAAATAAAGCCATTCATTTAAGATGATCATAGAAATGCAACCACTAGCATTGAGCATGTCAGGAAATTGTGATCTAAATGTTATTTCCCCAGAAAGTGAATCACAAAACAGCAGTGTAGTGAGGGACAGGTAGATAACAAAGTGAACGGCCTTAAGCGCACGTGTGCTGGGAAGGGTCTGGCTTCCTTTGGATTCGAGCACATGAACGGTAGGATCAACCTTTGGCTGTAGATGAAGTTTTCCATAATAGGAATAGGTTTGGCAGATGGTATAAGGACATTTTTTTGACATGCAGAGATTTCTATGAACTCATCCATAGCTGGGAGGAGGGTTGCCTCCTTTCAGAGATATTTTGGGAATCCATATTGAAACACACATCTGCCTCGACTTTAAAGAAGCGCAAACGGCTGAGATGCGTTTATCTTTTGCTATATGTAATTATGCAATTTTCCTTACATCATATTCTAGTCTAAAAGCTCTTTGAGGGCAAGGACTAAATTAATTGCTTTCTTTCCTTTTAAAAGTGTTTGGAAAGTGCTATGCTGAGTAACCGCTTTGGGGATGATGGATAGAAGAGCTGGCAGTGGTTGACTTTTGGCCAAACTTAGCAGCAGGTAAAATTGATCTCCATCCTGGCTCAACTCACTTTTTGGGTGTTTCCTGCCTCCTCCTCTGTGTAATACCCCTGTAATCTTATTCAAATCTATTGGGGGAAGCTGTTCCATTAACCATTTAAGACAGTGTGGGATTGTTAGTCTAACCTTTCCCACAGGTATTACTCGGTGATTCTTATCTATAATTGTGAAATGAAAAGATGTTGTCTTCTATTATGGAAATTACCAGAAACAAGAGGAGGCTGTTGTAGGGGAGGTTTAGGGCTGGGAGACCTATCCATCGTTCCCATTGCATCAATTTATTTCCTGCAACTATTTGTGAAGCTATAGCGCAAGCTAAGTGAGAGGTGTAGAAATCGTAAGACACACACACACACACACACACACACACACACACACACACACACACACACCCTGGGCTTCTGGGAACTTAGGGAACAATGACAGCTGGAGAATCTTTACTTCCTGTGAGGAGTGATAATACTTGGAAACTCTCAGACGTTTTTGCAGTGGACCCTTGCCATTGAAGGGGAAGATCTTCAAGACTGAGAGTGACTGAAAAGAAACCCCTTCATACTAAATATTAATACAGATAAAATGAACTTGACATCTTTTTTTTTTCATCTGTGTCTCTCATCTGAGGATCAGAGACAAGGTATTAAAATTGCTAGAGAAACTCTTTCTCAGGAAAGGTGAATTCTTTTGATGGAGGCCCCCATTTCAGAGCATGGTCTAGAAGATTTTCTGCAGTGTGGGTGTGGCTGGCACTTAAGGTGGAAAGATACTTGAGCTATCATCTTCTGAGTGTGCAGGGGCTTGGAGAGAGGGAGCTGACGTTCACCAATAGCACCTGGTTCCAAGAACACTAACACAACTGTCACCACCAGCTCAGCTGCTCTGGACTTGGTGCCCGGCACGCCCCCTTTCAGATGAATCAGAACAAATGTGTTATTATAATCATCTAGCTTTCTTTTTAAAACTTTGGGAACAAATTTGGTACATGGTTTTCCCACTCACTGTTCTCAATCATCATTCTTTTCTGCCTATTTTTATTTTCCAGAGACTTCTAGTTTTAAAGGGATGGTTTTTTTTGAAACCTGATTTGAAGAGCAGATGGGAAAACGAGATGAGATGTTAGTTGTGGGTCTGGCACCATGTTGTTCTCTGTCAGATTTTATTCCCATTGTAGCAGAGAAGAAAACTAGCACTCCTCTTGTTTTACTGATTTCAGAATATTGCATGGAAACAAAGACTTTGTCTTGTAAAGTTTGTTCCTTTCTCTGTTAAATACTGTTTTGGTTCTAAAGATCAAAGTATAGCGCATTGATAGCCTTGTTGTGGATCTTAACACAAAAATAACATTGAAGAAAAAATTTCTGGTGGCTTATTATTCTTTTATGGTCTTGTTCAAACTTCTTTATTGCCCTTTGAACTCAGGCTTGGACTTATTTCTTTCCTATGAATGTCACATGCCCTTCACATCAGTCCTTGGGCCTGGTAGTGGGTCTCATCTGGTTCCCATCTGAGGGAAACATTCCCATTCGAGTAGGTTTTTGTTTGTTTTCATTCTGTTCTTAGAAGATGAAAGCTCATTTTTGATCTAGAGATCTTTTTGTACTTTGTAAATTCAAATTTTCTTACTTGTAAATGTCGTTTCTAAGTATTTTATGAGGTTAACTAAAAGGTTTATCAATTTTATCTTCTAAAACATAGCTCTTAGTTTCATTGATCATTTGTAATTTCTTTTCATCCTTTCATTTATTTCTACTCTTCATTTTATTATTTCCTTCCTTCTTCTAACTTTTGACTTTGTTTGTTGTTCTTTGTATTACTGATACTTTAGACTGTTGGACGTTGGCCATTTGGATGCTACAGTCTCTCATTGTTTGTTATTGGTAATGGGAAGAAAGTATGTGGAAAGACATGCTAACAAGTCTCATCAGGGCTACAGCGATGTACTGTAGGGTGGAGGTGGATTTGACAGAATTCAGAATGATTTGACATATGGTGATCAGTTGGGTGGCTGGAAGAAATGAATTTGTCCATTGTGATGCGGGTGGAGGAGGAGACCATCACGGCGCCAGGGTTCAATCCTTTGCCTCATCATTCACTGGGTGCATGACCCAACGCATGCTGTTCCCCCATGGCAGGGTCTCAGTTTCTTCATCCATAAAATGGGGCAATAATTGTATCCTCGATTGGGTTGTTATACTCTTCAGTGAGTCACTATATAGCCACTTGCCTGTGACTGAAATACGATGAATGTAAGCCTAGAGTTAGTTGTATAAGCTCAATTATAATAGTGCATTTTAGAAAAATGCCCAATCAGTGGTAAATTATAACTAGTCTTTCTGTTTTGTTTTCTGGCCACATCTGGTGGTGTTTCAGGCTTATTTATAGCTCTGTGATCAGGGATCACTCCTGGCAGTGCTCAGGGACCATATTATATACTATGGACCTAACCAGGGTCAGCTGTGTGTAAAAGAATGCTTCATCCCCTGTACCAACTCTCTGGCCTCTTAATTACGCTCCCTTTAAGAAGCAAATAAAATGATAAAAATATATCCAACTTTTTCATTTATTTTATTTGTGAGGGCAGAGGGGGGGGCTGTCACAGCCAGCAATGCTCTGGGGTTACTTCTGGCTCTGCACTCAGGAATTACTCCTGGGAGATGTTTGGGGGAACCATATAGGATGCTGGGGATTGAACTGGCTATGCTGCATGCTAGGCAAAAGCCTTTTTGTACTATTGCTCTGGCCCCAAGAATAATGTTTTTTAATAGAAAAGAACTAATGAAAACTACCAGGCTACTAGGAGATTAGACTGATAAATCATTGAGCAGCTCATCGAGTAGATAGAGTGAGGTTTTGGTGAGGATGGAAGGACTCAGAGACTTCCTGACTTCACTGTGCTGGTCTGCAACAGAGGGAGGAGGGTCTGGAGCGTGGGTTGAGACCATCTCAACAGAGAAGCTCCTCCAGCCCTCTACGTCCCAAATCTCTGCTCTGGATGTGAGCCACCTTCATGTCACAGAAGTAGATGCATCCCCTGAGCATCACCAGGTGGGACCCTGGAGTCTTCACAGCAGGATGCGTATGCTCTGTGCCCCTTGAATAGCCAGCATTGTGGTCACTTATCATAGGAAACAGCCTCTGGACGCCCTAAGCACCCTGAGCCCATAGAAAAGAAATGCTCTTCTGGACATGAGTCGAATGGAGTTGCTGTTAGCATCACTCAGTTTTCCAGGGCTAGTGTGGTTTGGGGTTTGTTTTTTCTATTTGTTATTTCCAGTCTCTGTGATGTTAACTATGAGAAGACAGCAGAGGGGCAGACTGGAGACCATGGGAAGTGGGGATCTACCTGGATTCTGATCAGCAGGGGCTGAGGATAAATCAAGGATGGAGTGAAGGATTTTCCCCATGAATAATTTGAGGCCACACAACCACATGCTCTGAGAGTTCCCAGAAACAGACTGTCGTTTCTTCTTCTTTTTTTTTTAAGATATTTTGTTATACCACTGTGAGATATGTAATTGCAAAGATGTTCATGTTTGGGTTTTGGTCATACAGTGTTTCAGCACCCATCCCTCCACCAGTGCCCATTTCCCACCACTAATGTTCCCTATTCCCTCCCCCTCCCGAGCCTGCCTCTATGGCAGGTTCTTGATCTCTTTCTCTCTCTTTCACTTTCAATCTCTCTCTCTCTTTCTCTCTTCCTTCTCTTACACATTGTGGATCGTAATACATATATTTAGAGGTTATCATGTGTATCTTTTTTTTTTTTTTTTGCTTTTTGGGTCACACCCGGTGATGCTCAGGGGTTTCTCCTGGCTCTGTGCTCAGGGGTTTCTCCTGGCTCTGCACTCAGGAATCACTCCTGGCAGTGCTCGGGGGACCATATGGTATGCCAGGGATCCAACCCAGACCGTCATAGGCCGGCCACATGCAAGGAAAATGCCCTACCTGCTGGGCTATCGCTCCAGCCCCTAGCATGTGTATCTTTTGCCTGTATTTAATGCTCAGTTCTAGGTTTGTATTAGCACTTTTGACAATTATTAGCACACTGTTGTTCCCTTCTCTGTCTTACCTAACCTCTGACTCCCACATGTTTGTGGTAATTTGAACCTTTGTCAAGATCTCCTGATCCATGATTTTCCTGACCTTGGATATTGGTATCATAATATGTCTTTATATATGTCTATATATATATGTCTATATATATGTCTATATATATGTCTATATATATATATATATATATATATGTCTGCTTCCACATGGTGCCAAGCGGTGCAGCTGTGGTTCTGGAGTGTCTTTCTTCCAGGGTTGCTGGCTGTGGTGGTTGGAGCTCACAGCCATGCCCCGAGATATGGAGGTGGAGGAATTCCCTCCTCCCATTCTTCCACCTCCAATATAAATATGTATATTTATATATTTATGTAATGCAGTAATTCTATATCTGTCTTTTTTCATTCTGGCTATTTTCACTCATCATGAGCTTCTCCATGTCCATCCACTTATAGGCAAATTTCATAACTCCATTTTTCCTAACAGCTGCATAGTATTCCATTGTATAGATGTACCAAGTTTCTTTATCCAGTCATCAGATCTACGACACTCAGTTGTTTCCAGATTCTGGCTATTATGAATAGTGCTGCTATGAAAATAAAAGTGCAGATGGTATTTACACTCTGTGTTGTTGGCTTCCCAGGGTATATTACCAGGAGTGGCATGGCTGGGTCAAATGGGAGTTCAATTTTTAGTCTTTAGATGAATCTATATTTTGACCAACAAGTTTGAAAACTTATCAGGTACAGGAGGATAATATGCCAGCTTGTGACACTGAAGGTCTGTCCAGATGGTGAGCAAAAGAGGCAGCCACGGTGTAGGGGTAAACAGGAAGTCCAGCGGTCGTGTGATGGTGTGAGTGCAGGGCAGGCTGAAGACCTGGTTCCATTTCTAGTAAGGCATGACCCCCAAGCAACAGTGACCCCCAGACATCATAATCAGAATGGCCTCTTAGCCCTAGTAACCCATGACCCCCAAGCAACAGTAACCCCCAGACATCATAATCAGAATGGCCTCAGCCCTAGTAACCCATGACCCCCAAGCAACAGTGACTCCAGACATCATAATCAGAATGGCCTCTTAGCCCTAGTAACCCATGACCCCCCAAGCAACAGTGACCCCAGACATCATAATCAGAATGGCCTCTTAGCCCTAGTAACCCATGACCCCCCAAGCAACAGTGACTCCAGACATCATAATCAGAATGGCCTCTTAGCCCTAGTAACCCATGACCCCCAAGCAACAGTGACCCCCAGACATCATAATCAGAATGGCCTCTTTGCCTTAGTGACCCAAGAACCCCAAGCAACAGTGACCCCAGACATCATAATCAGAATGGCCTCTTAACCCTAGTAACCCATGACCCCCAAGCAACAGTGACTCTAGACATCATAATCAGAATGGCCTCTTAGCCCTAGTAACCCATGACCCCAAGCAACAGTGACCCCAGACATCATAATCAGAATGGCCTCTTAGCCCTAGTAACCCATGACCCCCAAGCAACAGTGACCCCCAGACATGATAATTAGACTGGCTTCTTAGCATCACAGGACATGGCCCTGCAAAGAAACAATTATGAATCTTCAAATAAATTAGAGGGATATTGCATGAGATTATCCAATTTTTAGGTCATTCCAAAAAACTACCTAAAATCTGAGCTGCGCAGGAGGAAGAGAGCAGTGTGGAACACCTTTAAGAGCATCGAAGAAATAGCTAAAAGGACAAAGACCCTCTTGCTCTGGGCACATCTCTTTGACTCCACCATTCTCCCTGCATTAACATATGCATCATAGACCTGGGCCCTACAAAAGCAGGATGAGAACGCCATTTGGGTCTCCCAAAGAGGAATCAAAAGAGCTATGCTTGGAATATCACGCCTCACTCAAGTGAGAGAAGGAATCCAGAGTTCCGACAATGTTCAAGAGTCACGGATGCCATCTTGTTTGCCAAGGCATCAAAAAATCAGATGGGATGGACATGAAATGTGATTTGGAGACGACTGCTGGACTAGAGCCATTACCAACTGGATCCCATGGAATGTCAAAAGATCACGTGGCTGCCCACCTACAAGATGGTCAGACTTCTTCGCCAAGACCTTGAATGAATGATTTGAGGCTCTTCATATTCTTGGAGCAAGCAGATGCCATTGGGCTACACTGCATGTGACAGTGACAAATGGAAAGGCTACTGGTGCCCGCTAGAGCAATCAACGAATAATGGGATGTCAAGTGATCAAGTGATCCATTTTAGTTCTGATGAAATAACCTATTCCTAAGGAGAACTATTCTTATTAGATATTTTGTTATCCTTAAAGAAAATCTTTATTTTAGGTGTCTAAATTTTCAGGCTGTTATTTCTAATTTTTATTTGGGTGGTTCAGGGTGGTGGTTTCAATCACACCCGGATGTGCCTTAGGGCTTCCCCCAACTCTATTCTCAGGGATCACTTCTGATAGGGATTGGGGGCAGTGACTGAACCTGGATGAGCCACAGGTTCTCTACCCACTAAACTGTCTCTCTGGCTGCTGGGTTATGTTTCTTAAAGGTGTTGGGTTTAGCGTCTTGCCGATTGCTGAAATGATCTCTTCTTCTCTATCTTCATCTTCATGTCTGTTTACATATAAGCCATGTGGAAGCAATCAACATTTTATAAAATCTGGACTTTGCTAATGTGCTATAGGATACAAACAATAAGAAACCCACTTGAATTATGATGTGTGATAAGCAATAAACAATTAGTTTTGGGGTGTAAGGGGTACAAGTAGCATGGCACATGTTAAAAAGCTCCATTGCTGAACTGAAATTTAAATGAGATGAAGTATCCTGTATTTGTCATCAAAAAATTCATCATCCATAGTGGCAAGACTGCTGCTGGGACATGATAGTCCTAAGACTTAGCTATGATAAACTTTGTAAAGCATGGTATCTTTAATAAAAGCTAACTAAATAAAATGGACGGACTTGGAGAATGCCATACTGAGTGAAATGAATCAGGAGAGACCAGACATAGAATGACTGCACTCATTTGGGGGATTTTAAAGTATGAGACTAATATCCAAGACCAGGAGAAACACAGGCCAGGAGGACTCGACCCTGGTTGGAAGCTTGCCACGTGTGTGTGTGTGTGTGTGTGTGTGTGTGTGTGTGTGTAGAGACAATTGGGGAGCAAAGGGTGGTTAAGAGAGAGAAGAAATTAGTATGACAATCACTTGTATCACTTGTCTTCCTGTTGTTCTTCAATTTGCTCAAGTGGGCGCTAGCAATGTCTCCATTCATTGGGAATGAGGTCCATTATTGTTACTGTTTTTATCATATAGAATACACCATGACTAGTTTTCCAGGCTCTGCTGTGACTCTGGGTTCATCCCAGGGGGCCCAGTCTTTTTCTATGCCAGACCATCAACCATCCCGGGCCCAAGGGGCAGAGCCCTGGGTGTAGACAAACCTGTCTCCCTGTCTGCCACCTGCCAATGCAGCTGAGCACCGCAGCCACACCTGCAACACTTAGAGGGCAGGCAATATGACAATAATGGCTAGAAATGATCACTCTGGACAAGAACTGAGCGCTGAAAGTAGGTCAAGGAACAAACATTGAAACCGCTCAGTACCTGTATTGCAAACCATAATGCTCAAAAGGAGAGGGGTGGGAGGAAAGAGAGGGAGGGAAAGAGACAGAGATAGACAGAGAGAGAGATAGAGAGAAGGGAAAGTGCCTGCCCATAGAGGCAGGTGGGGGACGGTGGGAGGGAAACTGGGAACTGGGGACATTGGTTGTGGGAAATGCACACTGGTTAAAGATGGGTGTTGAAACACCGTATGAGGGAAACCCAATCACAGACAATTTTGTAACTGTGTATCTTACTGTGGTTCAATAAAATAAATAAACGAAAAGAAAGAAAAAAAATCTATTAACTCCTATTCTGAAGAAAGAAAACCAAGCTTTTTAATTCTCCAGGGAATATGTGCTCTGTTTTCTAATTTATTTATTTCTTTTGTTTTTATTTTGAAAGGATGATAACCATGGCTGCCCAGGTGCTGCTCCTGGCTCTGTTTGGGGTTCATTGTGCAGCGGTGCTCAGGGCATCATGTGGTGCTGGGGATTGTTGATCGTGAGCAAGGCAAGAGCCTTAACCCTTGTGTTATCTCTCCAGACTCTGCTGCTGTTCTCATGGTCAGTGCTCTCATCTTTTTGTTAAGTTTGCTTTCGCCATTCTTTTACCCTCTAGCAGTTCTCAGAGACGAGGGACCCATCTCTGTCACACACATCTCAAGATGTGATGTGCTTGCAAAGCACTCAGAGATCTTGTTAAAATCTAAAATCTGATCTGCAAAGGCAGGAGAGGAACCCGAGAATCTTCACAGAGACGCTTCCTGGTGATACCCAAGGCTGTTGCTTAAGCTTGAGTCGCACTTACGGGAAAACTCCAGGCTGGAGTTCTCATTTTCAATCAATCCCAAATAAGCTAATTAAACTCTTCTTCCCACTCCTTCCGCTTTCATTCTATGAAGAATCTGCATTCTTTATTTCTTAAGACAGCACATACTCTGTGTCACGCCTTTTGCTCATGGAAGAAAACTGTATTACACTGTGAGAATGTTCTGGTAAAGCACGTGTTCCAGGAATTGGTGATTAGATTGTTCTTCCGTCATAATTCTGGAAGGACTAGAAGCATCGTTATAAAAATCACATCTTTAATCATCAGGGAGATGCAAATCAAAACAACAATGAGGTACCATCTCACACCACAGAGACTGGCACACATCCAAAACAGCAAGAACAACCAGTGCTGGCGTGGATGTGGGGAAAAAGGGACTCTGATCCACTGTTGGTGGGAGTGCCGACTGGTCCAGCCCTTTTGGAAAACAATATGGGCATTCCTCCGAAAACTAGATATTGAGCTCCCATTTGATCCAGCAATAGCACTCCTGGGAATATACCCGGAGACCGAAAAACACATAGCAGAAACACTATCTGTACTTCTTTATTCATCTCTGCGCTATTCACTATAGCTAGAATCTGGAAACAACCTAAATGCCCGAGAACAGAGGACTGGCTAAAGAAACTGTGGTTCATCTACACTATGGAATACTATGCGGCTGTCAGAAAAGATGACATTATGAAATTTACCTGCAAATGGAGGGACATGGAGACTATCATGCTGAGTGAAATTAGTCAGAAGGAAAAGGACAGATATAGAATGACTGCATTCATTAATACGACATAAATAGATACCAGTGTTTTACTAAATGTGGGAAATGGTAATGGCAGATTAAGACTCATCATTGAATATACACAAAGAGACTTAAGTGATAAACTCTAAATATCTGCAGGGCTAGCCACAATGTGTAAAAGAAGAGGCAGAGAGATGCAGAGACAGAGAGAGAGACAGAGAGAGAAGAGAGGAAACTGGGGTACCTGCTATTAAGGCAGCATGGGGGGTGGGCAGGAGGGGGTGGGGGTACATTGGTGGTGGAAATGGGGCACTGGTGGAGGGATGGGTGCTGGTATACTGTATTACCAAGAACCAATTATGATCACCTTTGTAATTGTATGTTTCACTGCGGTATAATAAAAAATTAAAAAAAAAATGAAAAAAAAAAAAAATCACATGCTTGCACTTGAGTAACAGCCTTTCCAGAAGCCAAGTCCTAAACACTGTCTTTTACTAAGCTTGAAACCCGGCTTGAATATTTTTTTACCTTGAACACTGTTAAAGAATATAAATCAAGCATTTTTAAAGAGAATCATTTTGAATATTTTCAGTATCTGCATAGAAAGGCTTATAAGTCTTCTTTTCAATGAAAATCCCAGATTAAAAGCTCAAAAAATATGTGGCCATGTGGTCATTCTCCTAAGAATGGCAGAAGAGAAAAGAAGTGGTGGTCACCCCAGGGGGCTCTCTGATCGCCTTATTATTTTCATCACCTGGCCAGCAAGCAGCAGGCTTCGTGTCTTCCTATGTGCTCATGGTGGCACTGGATTAAATGGCCGGAGTGTGGGACGTGTCCCGTCTGCTCCACACCCCACCACTGCCCTGTGAGAATCAGGCTGCAAAAGGCGTGTTGACAAGTTGTGTGTCTGCTTTTTCTCCCTGTTTCTGATGTGGCTTCTGTGTCAGACACCAGGCAGACAGAGGGGGAGGAACTGGCTGGGAGGGGCAGGGCAGTGGGAGAAAGTTTGAGGCAGCTTTTCTGGCTCAAATTTAACTGTGAAAAGTTTTGGTAAGTGAGGGAATTTTTAAGAAATGGAGTAAGGTAAAAAGATGGGCTGAAATGTGTTTCTTTAGGGATCATTGGATGCCATCTCATGGGAGACTTTATCTGCTCAGGGGAGCTGGCTTGATCTCTATTTGGGAATTGCCCTCAGACCCAGCCAAGATTGGGGACTCTTTCTTGTATTCTGACGTAGGTGAAAAAGACACCCTTAAGAGTCCTCTCCTAAACCAGGTACTAGGATGGATGCAGGGACGTTCTCCTGATGATCGCAGCACCAATGAATGTGAGTATCTGTTTTAGGAAATACAGGTTGAAGTATTTAACCTAGAATCACCCTCTCCTTAGCTGCTCATTCTTGATTCACAAGAAAAAAAATGGCAAAGCCAAAATGAATTCGTGTGGCGAAGTTATGACCTAGGGTAAGGGCCTAAGAAATCCTTGGTGGCGCCCATGTTATGCCTTTTTGTCAAAAAAAAAAAAACCCTTTTCCCTTCTGGGGCTGGAGCAAAGTATAGCAGTTAGAGCATTTTCCTTGCACGTGGTGGACCTGGTTTGATCTCCCAGTGGTCTCCGGGCACTGCCAGAAGTAATTCCCGAGTACAGAGTCAGGAATAATGCCTGAGCAGCACCAGGTGTGACCCAAAAAGCCAAAACATTTTTTCACCTTCATGCTTGAAATTACTTCCAAACGAAGAACTTTCCTAAGATGTAGACTTCCCTGACCTCCCTTCTTTATTCCATTCCCACAGTCCATGGTTCTCATCTTTACATTGTTGCCTGGGTGTTTCTCCACTGTGTCTATCGCCCAGACTGTGGAACTCTGGGTCTGTGCATGACTATGGTCAGCCCAGAACCAGCACCTTTGCATGAGGTCTCAGAACTGAACACTAAGTGCTTCCACTTTAGCCTCTCACCTCCTTTTTTTTTTTTTTTTTTTTTTTGGGTCACACCTGGCGATGCTCAGGGGTTAGTCCTGGCTCTGCACTCAGGAATTACTCCTGGCGGTGCTCAGGGGACCATATGGGATGCCGGGAATCGAACCCGGCCGGCATAGGCCGGCCACGTGAAAGGCAAACGCCTCTACCCGCTGGGCTATCGCCCGGCCCCTCACCTCCTTTTTTGGATGATACCAACCAACCTTTCTTTAAGTCATTCTTTTTTTTTTTTTTTGCTTTTTTGGTCACACCCGGTGATGCTCAGGTGTTATTCCTGGCTCTTTGCTCAGGAATTACTCATGGCGGTGCTCAGGGGACCATATGGGATACTGGGAATCAAACCCAGGTCAGCCACAAGCAAGGCCAATGCCCTATCCACTGTGCTTTTCGTCCGGCTCCCAAGTCACTATATTCTTATTGAAAGTGGACATCCCTGGGCTAACAGAATTATCTAGACTTACACACTCAGATTATTTGCTTGCATGAAGGCTCCCAGGTGGCTGGCCCCCTGTGCTAGAACATGCAAACTCAAAGCTGTTTGAGTTCCCCAAGCAGAACCTCAAGGATAGACATAGGGGCCTGTTGGTCTTCATGTAAAGAGACACAATCCACACAGTTATTTTGACCAGTGTGGTGCTTTTTTTTGCTCCTCCAAAGTGTCTTGAATCTTCTCTCTGCAGAAAATTTCTCGAAACTTTTTGATTTTGCTCTATGTTCCAATGCATTTCCCCAACCCTGGCCCCCCCACCTCCATCCTTATGTCAAATGATAGAGAGAAACCTAAAGTTGTTTAAAATCTGCTCAGGCTCAGGATATAT
Organism: Cryptotis parvus; assembly: GCA_021461705.1. Classification (NCBI taxonomy): domain Eukaryota; kingdom Metazoa; phylum Chordata; class Mammalia; order Eulipotyphla; family Soricidae; genus Cryptotis; species Cryptotis parvus. The sequence continues at coordinate 84,923 of JAJIBD010004031.1, forward strand.
ATAGCCTCTGAATGGAGTTGAAGAACACTTCCACACATTCACACCTACTGTCTTAAGTTTTCCTAGTTTCTGTCCCAAATTGAGGCTGTCAAAACTTATCCATCCTGGTGGGAAGGTTTAACCCCAAAGATCTCAGAGCACATGATCTCCGGTATCCGTCATGGTCTGATTTTCTCTGGAGTCAAAATTTTAATTTGGTTTCTATTTATTATTAATTTTTAATAGCTGGAGTCTGCTCAGAGATTTTCAGTTTTTCCTTTTAGAACTTTACTTTTAATAGTGGCTCATAATTCTGCATTCAAACTGGATAATGTACTGTCACTCCAATCCACATTGGGTTATAATTATTGGTCATCACTTTTGAAGGCTCTCTGTCCACCCTTTCAGAAGTCTTTTGTTTCCACAAAGACAGAGCCCCAGCTGCAGCCCACTGTCCATTGGGGACCAGGCAGGCAGGCTGCCTTTTATCTCTGCCTGGGAGATTTCTTTATTAGGAGACAGGATGGGGAGCCTGGGAAGGGGGGAGGGTGGCTCAGAGGAGCTCATTCTCTGAGTGAGAACAATTAGTGATGTAAGTGTATTCTTGAAAGGGAACTACTTTGGGGCTAGATTACTTTCAAGTACCATCATCCTAGCTAAAATCTCCATAAAGAGTTCCGCAGTTCTGAGAAGTCATCTTCAGAAACAATACTTATTGGAATTCACAGATAGTGTTTCATTTGGTGCGCTCTGAAATTCACTAATGTTCTGGTCACTCCAGAGTCTTTAGAAATGGCCCGTGTTCCCCAAGGCTTTTGTGCTGTAATTGTGTGTCTACTTGAGATGATTTATTTGAAGTAGGCATCACTGTCAGGATCATTTTTGTTTTCAAAACTGGACGTTACATTGGCCTTTGTTTCTCTATTTTTTAAAAATCGTTTTTTTTTTTTTTTTTTTGGGGTACACTTACTATTCCTCAGTGCTTACTCCTGGGTCTGAGCTCAGGGATCGTTCCTGAAGGGTGCTCCAGAGACCACAAGCTATGCTGAGGATCAAACCTGGGAGGGTTTTTTTCAGATATTTTCAGATTTACTGAATCACTGTGAATTTCCAAATTATAACTTTGTTCATGATTGTTTCGGGTGTATGATGGTCTAGCACCAACCCCTTCACCAGAGTTCCCTTCCCTCCTCCAAGGTCCTTACTAACTCTCCCACCCTCGGCCTGTCTCTATGGCAGGCGCTTTCTCTTTTCCCCTTTCAGGCACTGCGGTTTGCAGCGCTGTTGCTGAAAATGTATCATGCTTCTATCACTTTACCTCCTTCCAGAACCCAGATCTCATCCAAATGCACTTCGCCCCTGTCACTGCTGCAATCATCTCTTCCCTGTCCTAAGCTCTCCACAGAGGGCGCCCATTGTTGCGGGCTTCTCTGAAGGACCAGTTCACCTGTGGACCCAAAGACACAAACAGCTCTCAATAAAGATCTGCTTCATGTTTTCCATAACCTTTGAACTGATCTGAAGTACCCCTAAAGAAAATGAAGTATCTCAGACAATATGCTTGACCCAGAATCCTTACAAACAAGTTCTTCCAGTACACTTAAAGCATTTCTAAAATGATTTCTTAAATTCTCAAATCATCGCTCTAACTTTCCTGAATATCAAGCTATTCCTTTCATTGGCTGTACCATTATATCACTCACGATGTACTAGGAGTTCAGTGCCTTGTGTAAATTAACCAACTGATGGAGAAATGTCTGAATATTTGTAAATCAATATTGTATCTTCTAAAAAGAAATCTTGGCTCTGTCTCTACAAAATCACTTTTTTCTTTGCTTTTTTTTGGGTCACACCCATGGTGCTCTGAGGTCACTCCTGGCTCTGCACTCAGGATTTACTCCTTGGCATATGTATGTTGCATAGAACCTCAGTGGAGCCTGGTGCAAGGCAAACACCCTCCCCCACTGATCTATCGCCTCTCGAGACAGTTTTTTAAACTCAACTCTGCTGCCTCAAGCACAGAATATTCTGGCTGTGTGTCCTCAGAATTACACTTTATCTGGATCGACGGGCTCAATTCGGTCAGTGTGCATGGAGTGAATCTGGGCAAGACGTACCTTCCCAAGGTTGAGGTGAACATTCTAGTAATAGGGCAGTGGGCGCTGCTTTGAGCTGAATGTCGCTGCCTCCACATCCTCTAACATTTGGAAGCTCTATTGAGATGTTGTTGGGGTGATCAGGTCACGTCGATGGAGGTTTGAGGTGGGATTATGAAAAAAAGACTTATATGAAGATACCCTAGGCATAACATTTCCCACCAGGTGAGGAAACAGCACCAAGTGGCGATTCGCAAAGCAGGAGGAGGAACCCTCCCACACAGTCACCTGCCTGCACCATAGGGGCTTTTCAGTCTCCAGAGCTGGGAGCTCCCCTGTGTACAGTATTTGTTTCGGCAGCTGGAGCAGATGAACAGGTGCTGAGGAGGCAAAGCCAACAGATCTTTGGTCTTCATTTTCCTAACATTTGCTGACCACCAAATAAATGCATGGCTTTTAACGATTTCTTGTGTGTGCAATTCTCATGAGTGCACTTTGGAGTATCAATGACATTTTCACTTCATCAAAGCAGGAACAGAAACGTTGAGACATAGACTGAGTGGAAGCGACCCCTTGCCAAGACCGGACTGGCTTTGGAAGATTGCTTCAGGCTTCGATTCCAAGGATGACCTGCTTTCCTTGGAGCTCCTCAGCTTTACAGCACTCAGCACCTCACTGGTTTCATTTACGGTTGCTTCTTTCCTTCAGTTCTTGCCTCCTGCTTACTTTAGAGCGGAAGCCATGTACTTTATTTCTTATTTTCCATTACACACTGCTTGGCCTGTAAAAGACACCAAATAAATTCCTGGTTATATAATTTTTGGAAATTGGAATAACATTCTCTGATCTACTTTTGCAAAAGTTCACTCAAAAGACATGATCATACAATTTACTATGTATTAAAATCTCTCAAATCAATGTTTGTAGGCCAACTACTAGTCATCTGGTGACTGATTTAAACATTTTCACATTTTTATTTGATGCAAGGTATTTCAAGTGTCTCACTTCAAAAAAACACAATGTTTGTCTCCAGGAACAAATTTTTTGGAATTACATTGGAAGCCTGACAGTGACAGGAATAGCCTCTACCCACCCAATGCCCAGAGAAATGCCTAGAACAAAGTATAGGTGGGCCAAGTAATGGCCCACTATTTCTGTCAATTTTACGACTTTTTATGACCATTTTTCATGGCCCATCATTTATGCCATTTTTCACAATTCCTCTATCATCTCCTTTGCATTGTCAGCTAAACATGTTTTATTTATTTATTTTTGATAAAGTTTTATTGGAACACAATGATGCATGTTTTTGATTAAGCAAGGCCTATACTACAATGTCAGAGAAACTAAAGGAGGAAGGATTGGACTTGCAAAAACCTAAAATATTTGCTGGTGGATTCTGCACTCAGAAATTACTCCTGGCAGTGCTCAGGGACCATATGGGATGCCAGGAATTGAAGCCGGGTGGCAGTGTGCAAGGCAAACACTCTACTCTCTGTGCTATTGCTCCTCTACCTGCTGGTGGATTCTTTTTCCTTAATTTTTATTATATCACCGTGAGATATACAGTTACAAGGATGTTCATAATTGGGTCTCTTTCATACAGTGTTCTAGCACCCAGCTCTCCACCGGTGCCCCCATTCCCACCACCAATGTCCAAACACTCCCTCCCACCCAACTCCAGCCTGCCCCTATAGCAGGCACCTTTTCTTTCTCTCTCTTTCTATCTCTGTCTCTGTCTCTGTATCTCTCTCTTCTCTTATACTTTGTGGCTTGCCCTACACATATTAACGGTTTATGATGTCTCTATGTGCATATTCAATACTAAGTTGTAGTGTGACATTATAATTCCCCGTTCCCCATCAACCTCCCCAGTTTGTTGCAACTAGAATGGTCATTACAGTGTATAAATATGATAGATCCTGGAAGAACCTGGTCCTAACTTCCATTATTGTCTAAGTCTGTGCTGCGGCTGCAGGTCTGGAATGTCTCTCGCCTGGTGTTGCTGGCTGTGGTGGCTGGGAGCTTGCAGCCATGCCTGCCAACATGGAAGTGGAGGAATGGGAGGTGGAGCATAAATCCCTGCTCCAAGTCCAACCAGCGTGCCTCCCCCCCACGTGTGTGTGAACACTAGCAGCTATGTTGGAGTCGGCCAGGGGTTGAGCCATTTACTACTCTCTGAAATGCCACAACACGTTGTTTTAGATTCCATCAAAGAACAAGTTTTGAAAGAGATGGATATGTGACTGCCATTGAGTTGGTAAACGGGACAGGCAGAGGGTGCTGACATCCTACTGGGCACAGACTTTCTCCATGGTGGGGTGTTGTTGTTTGCCCCCAAGGAAAGATCGCCAGAAAAATTGAACTCTTCGACATAGATAACCTCTTCTAAGGTACACAGAGCCCTTCTCACTCATGTGAGGGACTTCCATTTAATATTCCTGTCCGCCATTGCTTGGCTGATGCCTCACAACCATATCATGATCTGTTCCTGGAGAGAAGTGGAGACAGCCTTGATTTCCGAGGTGTGTGTATAATTGTGGATGTGGTTGGACCTGGGTCAGAGCAGCCTGAGAATACGAAAGAAGTTGGATTTCAACTGTGTTTCTTCCCCATCCCTGTAATTGAGAGGCCTCACAAGCTAGGGGAGGTGAGAGAGTTAAAAGAATTTAAAGTAAGTATTCACTCAACTGGATAAGGAAAGCTTGTCCTTGGCCAGGGGGTTGGCTCAAAGAATTGAAGTGTATGAACCTTAATCTATCAGTCCTCCTGTACCCAAGGGAGCAAGCTCTGAGAAACTGCCAGGAATAGACCCTGAGCACTGCTGGTGTGAACCCCAAACAAAGTACAAAATACAAAAATAAAAACTAAACCAGGCTGTTGAGTAACAGTCACTTTGATGTCAACTTGGATTTATTTTCCTTATTACGATTATAATTAAATGGCATTGCGCAGAACCACCTCATTACAGGACCTACTGTATGAAGCCTTGTAGTGCTGGGTGCTGAAGGCCACGATAAAGTGGATGGGATGGTTCCTTCCTATGGATCCTGGGAGAGGACCCCACCGAACTTTTAACTTCCTCTAGTTGGCTGTCAGTCCTTGGCACACTTTAGCTCTTATAGGCATGCGGTTTCCGTCTATAAAAAAAAAAAGCGTCTCTCATGTTCTCATGTGAGTACTTTTTTGTCTGAATTTCTGTGTTCAAATTTCTTCCTTTTATAAGAATGCCAGTCCCTATTGGATGTGGATCATTCTTCTTCAGTATGAGGTCATCTTAACAAATGACCTCTGCAATGACACTGTTTTCCAATAAGATCATCTTTTGATACTCTGGTTAACTTCAACATATGAGTTTTGGGGAGAAGGAGGGCACTAAGTAAACCACTAACATCAGGTAAAACCTATCATCACCAAACCCCTTGTCAAAGATGAAGAAATTTTAGCACAACCCCTCCCACCCCCCAGTCTCCTAGTAATCAAATCCTCTTCTTCGTAGGAATCAAATAGAGTTAGTGTGGCTTTATTATAACAAGACAGGGTCCTTGCCTATTAAATGAAACATGGCAGTAAAGGGGTGCATGGATATCCAAAGAGAAGGCTTTGTGTGTTCTTCAGTCTGAGTAGGGAGAATATGCACATACAGACATATATGTACATGCTTATGGCATGTGACCTTGTTAATTTCATCCAAATTTCTAGACTAAAATATCCCTGTTGATCTCAATTAGAGGATCAGTGTCCATTCGATTTAGCCCAGTGAATCATTTCTTCTACTGAATGTGCTAATTATCTCTTCTGGCTCCCCCTGCATCAGAATTATACGGTCAATGTGATGTTGCCTCAGTTTCCTCATTTCTAAAGTGTATGTGAGGGGTACTGCAGTTCACTTGATCACTTGAATCCGTTATTCATCGATTTCCTTGAGCAGGCGCCAGTAACATTTCCATTGGACCCTATCACGTGCCAATGTAGCCCAATGGCATCTGGTTGATTCAGGAATATGAAGAGCCTCAAATTGTTCCTTCCAGGGTCTTGACAAGGAAGTCTGACCATCTTGTAGGTGGGCGGCCACATGATCTTTTGACATCCCTTGGGATCCAGTCAGTAACGGCTCTAGTCCAGCGGTTGTCTCCAAATCGCATTACATGTCCAGCCCATCTAATTTTTGATGTCTTGGCAAACAAGACAGCATCCCTGATTCTGGAATAGCGACAGAGGTCAGAACTCTGGATTCCTTCTCTCACTTGAGTGAGGCGTGATATTCCAAGCATAGCTCTTTCGATTCCTCTCTGGGAGACCCGAATGCATTCTCATCCTGCTTTTGTAGGGCCCAGGTCTCTGAGGCGTATGTTAATGCAGGGAGAACAGGGAGAACAGTGGAGTCAAAGAGATGTGCCTGGAGCCGGAGGTTCTTTGTCCTTTTAGCTATTTCTTCGATGCCTTTGAAGGCATTCCATGCCTCTCTCTTCCTCCTGCACAGCTCAAGTTTTAGGTGAACTAGTTCCAGAGGCCCCATTCACTCTCAATGGAACAAACATCTCTGAATGTAGCAGTTATGTGTACCTAGGTTGATAAATCAACATGATGAACTGCAGTTAACTCACAAAATTACTCTAAAAAACAAGAGAGTTAGTGTAGAATGTTTCAAATGCTGACAACCATATAGAGCTGCTATTTGCAGGTGAAGGGTGAATACTTAGCTCTTCTGCTCTGCTTCCTTCCTCCTTGGGAGATGCTCTGTGTTACAGTCAGAGTCCCACAGACTCAACCAAGCCAATTAAGGGAAAACAACAAGAAGTAAATAATTCCATTCCAGAGCCCAGACCCTAGTGGGTATCATCATTTGTGATGAGGAACAAGGCGGAACCAAGTGGGAGTTCATGAAAGTTCTGCTCTGTATCTTCATAGTTTGCATGGCACCATGACTTCTGCGGGTGATGACCATTTTTCAAGTCAATTATCATCTGACTACCATGGGATGTTATCCCATTGTCTCTGGGTGCTGTTTATAAACAAGCACAACTTTAATGGTCACAGGCCAGGCCATTTTCACTGGCCTTTCTTCTTGTCCCTATCCCCACCCATTCCCCAATCCCTTCAAGGATTCTCACACTTGGAAATAACTGGTGTTCAAGGGGGTAACTGCTCTCCTGGCTCTTGTCAGATTAAGCTTTATGAATTGCACTGGACAATGGCCATTACACATTACACTTGTAAGTGTGCATCCCCGTTGAGCTCAGGCCCACTAGCAGGCATCATACAGCAGAAAAGTTAATAGTATCATGTTCAAGTTGAGAGCTAACCTTTTTGTGTTCATGTTGTTATGGAACAGTATTCATGAGAAACAGGGGAGACAAGCTATCAGAGAGAATCAGGTGACGTAGAAATTTGTAGCACTGGATTATAGGAAACAAGATGCTATGGTATGAGCTCTAATTACACAATCCTATTTTTTAAATTTTTGCTTTTTTATTTTATTTTTTATTTAATGTAGGAACATATTGATACCATTCTAGGATTAAAATGGACTAGAAACAAAGTTACAATATTAATATCAATAGCTCTAGAAAATAAATGCATTTGAAGTTGTTAAGCCTGACGGCAGGGTTGGTCAGTCCTTGTCTAAGAATTTGTTAAGCTTTTGTTGCTTCAGGAGGTCTTGCAGGGCCTCATATGTGTATGTGAGTTTGAGACACATATAGATGTGTGGTCTGGGCCAAAGAGTGGATGAAGTTGCAGGCAGGGCTGGCTGACAAGGCTGTGGAAGTACAGGGACATGGGGGGAGACCTATCCATCCCCACTAGGAAAACAGAACCACCAGAATTCTCAGTCCGGGTGCTGGTATCTCAATTTTTCAGAGATAGTAGAAAATATATAGTCTTTGATAGTGTCTTTGCAGAGAATTTTCTCGAGGTGGTGGAGTTGAGCCCTGGCAGGGGCTGTCATGGTGGGGATGGCTGATGAACGGATGTTAGGCCCCCGTGCCTCCCATGGGTGCTGTGGGGAGGCAGAGGCCAGCCATTCCATAAGCACAACCCTATTTTCTTTTGAAATAATCCTCCAAACATATTGCTAAGTGGAAAAATCTCATTTTTAATATCTCTATGCAGGATCTCCTTGAGGCACTGGCTGTCAACTTTCTTTCTCTGTCCGACTCTGTTTTTCCTGGAACTATTTCCAACAGGCCTAGTTCTTCTACTTCATGCCCTAGTCAGGAGGTGACTTATCTACCATTCAGCTGTGAGTGGTCCTGTGCCCTGATCTGGTCCTGTCCCTTCAGGTGAACTTGATCATGATTTTTCTTTTTATTCCTGTATTCCTGTCCAGTCACGACCTTTGGTTAATAACTATGTCCTCTATTTATATCTGCTTATAGACTTTTAAGCCTGTCTCAACTTGGAGGAACATTCTGGAGTATGCTGATGCCTAATGCACAGCATGTTTCTGTTCAGCTGATCCCTGCCCTTCCCCTGTTCTTATAACACAATCACCAAAACGTTCCAGAAAAAGTGATTTTACTAGGGGCAGAGCAGGTCTACTTTTCTAAGGTGACCACATTTTATTGGCAGTGACATAAGATGTCATTCCGATGGGAGAAGGGTTAGGGTAAGGCGAGAGAGGTGGGGCATGCATATTCATATTAAATATCAAAATATAATACATCACATTTTGATAATGTAAAATATTACATTTTGATATTTTATTTGTCTTTTTTTGCATTTGGCTTTTTAAAAATTGTTTAATGAGAATATTTATCACTAGTAACAAATTTTACAACTCTAAGTTTTGCATTGCAGACAAGGACCCTAGTCTTTGCTCTGGTTCCTATAAAAATCTTAAACCAAGTGAAATTGTAGCAAGTAGCCTCTGTAGCAATCTATTTCAAACAGAACAGTAGTGGAACATGCAACTCCAGTTGGAGAATTAAAGACATTAATTTAATTCAAACTGTATTTTCCTCTTCATATGAAGTAGAACATTCCTGAAGGGTTCATGGTACATCAAGGAAATATGGTTATATTTAAAAACAATTGGAGCCTGCTGGTTCTGTGTGCTCATGAGCCACTCCTGATAGAGGTGGGGTGGAGTTAAAGGGATTGAATCCAGCCCTTATCTTTAATTTTTAATGTTTCTGAGAAACTTAGGACCCCAGGTAAAATATGAGTCCTTTTATATTTGTTTATCAATGTATGAATGAATTAGCAAATTCACTTTTTAGTTGACATCCATCCTTCCAGGAGAGCCTATGAAATTTTCATTTTAGTTTCAAATATTTACGAAATGGTATTCGATTTAGTACCTTTGGGTCTGGAGAGATTTCGAGTGAGTAGGGTGCTGGCCTGTCCTCTGGCACACCAAGATTCAATTCCCAGTGCCCCATGTGGTCCCTTAAGCCCTGCCAGGAGTGATCTCAAGTGCAGAGCCAAAAATAAACCTCACCCACCACAGGGTATGAGCCTCCAAAACCAAAGTTGAATGAAAAGAAAACTCAGTCCGTGGATGGAACAGTCAAGCAGCATGGGACATCCGGAGTGACGCGCCCTCGGTCATCAAGGTGCTTTGGGAGACGCCACTTGACTTTTGCTTTAATAATTATGTGCATACTCATTTGCTTCTGGAAGGATTAGGTTTGCTGCGAGTTGAAATCACAGTAGCTTGGGATTTAACCAATTAAGGAAGACCTCAAATAGAAAAGAGTCATCTACATTACTCTGGAGAATGACTGCCAGCGATTTGGTGGGGAAGAAAAACATCAAGCTTGTTTTCTACTGTCCGGCAAGTGTGTTTATCAAGGAGTCCAGGAGGCAGTTAGAAGATTGCTAGGTTAGGTGATAATCACTATTGCGAAACCTCTTTTTACATCATTCCTCACAGATGTCTCAGATAGATGCGAGGAGATGAACAAATTGCCAAGATGAAACTGAGTTAATATCTCTCTTCAACTTATAAAGATGCTGTGATAACAAAGGCCAAACAGGGAGGCAGCCAGTGTGTGCAGAACCAGAGCTTCTGGGCGAGGCTAATTTATTTACTCCTAAAGCTTAGAGGTTATGATTACAGCTTAGATTTGATTCCAGAGTAATTAGGTGCAGAGGTGGAATAGAAATAATTTCTGTGGCACTGTGGGAGCAATTCAAGCAGGAAGACTGTAGTGAGAGCTGCTGGGAATAAAAGGTCTTGGACCCAAGTCTTATCTGGCATTGGTGGGCATGCTGAGGAGGAGGCAGCTGCCCCGGGGGGTGGGGATGTCTCCAGCACAAGAGAGACCAAACCAGGAGGGGTGCCAAGCGCTGTCTCACTTGGCACACTATTGAAAACACAAAGCAGTGGGTACGGTTGGAAGAAAACGTGGCTCCTTAACACACATGGCTGTTTCTCTTTTCAGTGTTAATGAGATTCCTAGGCTCCTCTCAGATCTTCTAAGGGGATATTGGGGGAATAGGTTCCTGGAATTTGTATTAGTTACAAGCACCCCAGGGATTTTGATGCAGCCCATTAAGGGTGGGGTTTGGCAATCAAAGCTCTAACTCAGACCTAAACTGTGGCCGACACAGCAGAAAGGATGCATTAAGATGCCCTGCGAGGGACGCAATGGCACACACTTCTCTTTCAAACTTCTACAAATTTAAGAACAGTATCAAACCGAGAGACAAGTTGCAAAATTAAAACAGTACAAGGAGCACATTATTTATTTATGTTTGGTTTTGGGGGGGTTCACACCTAGCATTGCTCAGGGGCTAGGAATAGCTCAGGGCTCAAAAATGATACCTGGCAGTGCTCAGGGTGTATGTGGTGCCAGGGGTATGGATCAGTGTCACAGGCGATGCAGCGACATTCAAGGCAAGAGCCCTAACTCCTGTGCTAACTCTCCAACCTCACACATGCACATTTTTCATATATTTTTCTCAGATTTGCTTCACAGCTTGAGCTTTCTCTGCATATCCATATGCACGCATGCACATATGCACAGCTATGCACACACTATTGCACACACAGCTACATACATTCCTTCCCCAAATGATTCAAGGGTAAATTATACCCATCATGTCCTTTCACTTTAAAATTCTTCACTTTCTCTTAGAAAAGGTACAAATTATTCCCTAACTATCAGAGAAACATTAACTTCAGTGACTGACACTTATGAAGCATTTTATCAAATCCACCACTCCCCTCCCAATAATGCCCTTTAGAACGCCTTCCCTCCAGCATCCTCTCAGATCAGGTGTGTATTAAATTGTCCTGTTTCTTAGCCTCACTAGTGATGAGATTCTACGGTTGTACTGCAGGTCAAAATACTGTAGGGGGACAAGGGAACACTGTTACCTTCTCAAGGTACCTTGTATTGGGACACTCTAGTACCATATTGGAGATGTTTATATCAATTACTTGGTTAAATGCTGTTTGAGAGCTCCACTACTTAATCATTGTTGGTTTTCTCATTGGAAACTAGCAAGTCAGAGGGATGACATTTGAAGACCACACATTTTCTGATCCCCATAAAAAATTCTCCCCTGTACTATGGGGAGTATGAAGCTAATATCCAAGGCCAGGAAAAACAGGACAGAACTGGTCAGTGGTTGCCCCAAGTATGTGTGAGGTGAAGGGCAATTAGGATAGAGAAGGGACCAGTATGACGATGATGTTTAGAAATGCTCACTCTGGATAAGAACTGAGTGTTGGGAGGCAAAGGGCTATGCAGAATTTTCAGTATCTGTATTGCAAACCATAATGCCTAAAAAGGGAGGCACAAGCAAGAGAGAGAGAGAGAGAGAGAGAGAGAGAGGAGAGAGAGAGAAAGAGAGAATTAGAGACAAAGACAGACAGACAGAGAGCTAGAAAGAAGGAAAGTATCTGTCATAGAGGTAGGCAGTGGGGAGGGGAGCAGGAGGGAAACTGTGGTCATTGGTGGTGGAAATGTGCACTGGTGAAGAGACCGGTGATGGAACATTGACTGAAGCCCAATAATGAACAACTTTGTAACTGTGTATCTCACTGTGATACAACTGATAACATTATTTCCTCATGTTAGCCCTCTGAAATGCTAAAAAAAAATTAGCATTCTCTGATGACTAGCCCTTCCATGCAGTTGCTATTATGATGGCTGTAAAATTCTGATTTCCCCTTTTCATGCCTCTACCAGCCAGGGCAGCCCGAGAGCGGCCTCTTCTCCCTTATTCATCTCTTGACTATCTCTTAATTTCCATGAGTTTTTGGTTATCAGCAGCTGATATTCAACTGGTTCCTCATTAGTCTCCATGAATTTTGTATTTTGTGGCATGCCCATATCCTTTTTGAGACTTCACAGATTTCTAGAACTCTCTTCTTTTGTCCCTCTCTCTGCCCAGCCCAGGAATTAGCTGTTTCGATGCAGACTGTTGTTTTGTTTCAGAGGATGTATCTAGACACTGGTGGTAGGAATCAAAATCGTCGTGCTCCTGAAGCTCACAGCTCTGAGGTGTGTTTGCCTCACAGTCCTTCTAGAAGACAGGAAACGGATATTCCTGGGTGTAGCCTTGCATGTACGTGCAGCAACAATCACAAAAATATCCCAAAGTAATTTTAGAAAACTCTCACTCCAGACTATCCCTACAGAGTTCTTTCCTGCTGTTTCCCATTACATGTTTGTATATTCCTTTTCCATAGGGAGAACCCTAACTCCTATTGACATTGGCACATTTACACATTTGCCCAATCCTTTAATCCATTTAAAATAGTTCCAGAATCCCAGCATGACAGTACAAGAACTAGCCTACTCAGAAGTGGGATTTTGACCCTATCATCTCCTTAGCAAAGGCTGAGGTCCTATAATCAAACATAGTGCTTGTAAGTCACTCAGATTTCTCTTCCTCCCTGCCTCATTCCCTCCCTCTCTGCCCTCCTTCCTTCCTTCCTCCCTCTCTTCCACTGCTTTCCTGCCTTGCAAATTTCTTTCACTTCTTGACTTATTTCACTGAGCATAGTCACCTCAAGCTCCATCTATTTTCTCCCAAAGGCACAATTTCATCTCAAAATATCGGAGCAGTATTCCATGGGGTACACAGACCACACATTCTTCTTGTCATGTGAATGGCATTTAGGTTGAATCCATATTTTGACCCTAATGAATAAATAAGACTGCTATAAACATAGAAGTACAAATATTCTTTTAAATTTATGTTCTCATATCCTTTGGATAAAAGCCTGAGAGTGGTACCACTGGGTTATATGGAATTTTCATTTTCATGTTTAGAAGGGATTTCTGTACTATTCAGAGGTTTGACCAGTTTATGTTTCTACCTACAGTGTGCCAGAAATTTTTCTGTACATTTTTCCAGTGTTTGCTGTTTCTAATTATTTTAGATTGGCTGTTATTGCGGGTGTGGGCTGCTATCTCATTGTGTTTAGCTTGCTTAGCTCTTTCTTCTTTTCCTCATGTTATGCCTCTTGCATATTTTGGATATATAGACCCATTAAGTGATCTTCAAAAAGTCAAAGCATACCAGGAGATTTGCTCCAAAGCATTATTTCTCCTATGTCTCCTTATTCTTAACTCCCTACCTTGTACAAATTGAGATTTTGTTATTTGGAGGGGGTGTTAATATTATATTTTCTGTGCAAAAGATAACTGCATTTATGCTCCCTTCTCATTTCCTTGGAATTCAACTATATTCACAATTCCAGCTCTTAGGGATCTTCAGATCTGCATTTTCCCTGTATTTTCTGTGAGACGACTCAATGTTGCCTCCTTGTCCAGAGGATGTGTTTCGGAGGCCTTTGGGACTAAGCATGATTCTTTAAACCCCTGTGGGTGGTGCCTTGTGAATTTTGTTGTCCAGTGCTTTTCATGCTGGCTTCCATGGACCCAGACTGCCGGAGCAGCTTGGATCTACCACAGAAACAAGGGTAAAGAATAAAAGTCAAGGATTCATGTCCCACATGTCCCACATGTCCCACAGACCAGTTCCAGGAAAACTGAGAGATGTGTTTGCTATTGTCCATCTTAACCACCTGCCAGAGAGCTGGTCTTAAAAGTGCTTCCTCTTCTCTCCACTTCCTGTCTTGTTCTGAAGCTACTTCCTGCCTGAGCCATCTTTGTGGCCCTGATATCCATGGCAATTTTCTTCCTGATCCCAGAACCCCTTCTTTTCTGATTATTCCCATCAGGAAAGACTTAGAAAACAGGGTCACTGGAAGCCGAAAGTCAACAAAAGGTAAAGGATACCCATCAACCTATTCTATACACAGACAGGGAGCCAACACTTTAGTTCCTTCTTATGTCAGTGATTTCCAAAGCCCTAGTGAGATCACATCTTGCATCAGTAGGGGTTGGGTTCAAGGAGTCATCAGGTGCTAAAGAGGTAAGACAGAACTTGGGAAGGACAAAGGCAGCACATAGGACCCATAAAGTCTGGGCAATAAGTTTAATTCTCTGGCCTCAGTTTTCTCTGCAGTAAAATTGGTGGAAAGCAGTCACCTACCCTCATGGGGCAATTCTGAATTGTAATAACTTAAATATAGGAATTATTGGAGGTGGAGGAATGGGAGGGGGAATTCCTCTACCTCCATGTCTGTGGGCTGCGAGCTCCCAATCACCACAACCAGCAACCCCGAAAGACACTCCAGAAGTACAACTGTGCCACTTGGCCCCACGTGTAAGCAACCCATGGAGTTCCAGAGGGCAGTAAATGGCTCACCCAGCCCCTGGCCAAGTCCAACATAGCTCCAAGAGTTCACTCACACATGCAGGGGAAGGGGAGGCATGCTAGGCGGACTTGGAGTAGGGATTTGGGCTCCTCCTCCCATTCCTCCACCTCCATGTCGGCCACACGACAGTCTTAGATAATATTGGAAGTTAGGACCAGGTCCTTACCAGGATCTTTCACATTTATACACTGTGTACAGTTCTGGGCAGGTTCTAGCCATAGCCTGTCATCCCAGTGACCCTAGCAAGAAGCCAGAGGAACCCCACACTATGAGGTCAGTCATTCTCTACATCCAGACTCCACAGCTCCTCAGAGCTCTACCCAAGAGAAAAGCTGATCTCTCCCTGTTGAGGTTCATCAGTAAATGCACGAGATGAGAGCCTATTATTGAGGGCGTACCACCTACATGGCAAGCCTGACAACCCGTATTGTATTTAATATGCTAAAACCCAGTAACAATTATAGACCTCAATCCCATGACCTGAAGGAATGGTTTGAGGCTCTTCATGTTCCTGGAGCAAGCAGATGCCCTTGGGTTCTACTAGCATGAGGCAGGTCATATAGAGATGTTACTGGTGCCCGCTCAAGCAAATTGATGAACAACGAGAAGTCAAGTGATACAAGTGATAGGAATTATTCCAAATAATTTCTGACACAAGGTTAGGGGTGAGGGGACAGAGCAAGTTCACTCTATTATTGCCTCTTTGATCCACTAGTTTGTTCGTTCAGCCAAGTACCATGCCTGAAAATGGAGAAATCAGGTGTCTTCCAGGAAGGTGCAACATCAGGCTGGAAAGAAACACACACGCTGTGTGGAAAATCAGTTCTCTTTTGCTGTGAGTGTCAGGACAAACCATGTTTCTCTGCACAGAGACCCAAGTAGGAGCCATATTTTCAGCACTCTTTCACCACCTGCCTTCACTATATTGTTTGTTTATTTGTTTGAATTTTTTTTTTTAAATGTGTTTCATTGAGAAAAAATTCATTTACATTTCTGCAGAAGTTCAAGGCATGCCCCACAGTGGCGACATACAGAAACTTTGTGGAATAACTTATCCTGAGAATTTCTCTATCCTTTGCCCTCTATCCTTGCCGCCGTGGGAGAATTAAGTTGTGGTGCTGACTTGTACTGGCCTTCTGAAATGCTGCTGCAGGTTCCTTCGCATCTTAATGCTGTTGGTGGAGTCGAGGTTGATCAAATGCTCCTGCCGTGTTCCAACGATTTGAGCATTGTTACAGCTGCTTGTAGCAATTAGAACATGTTGTGTGCAGAGACTAGAGTGTTGACTGAACCAATTAAAAGATCAATCAGGGCAGAGCAAGTGCTTAGAGAAGGGATTTTCTCCAACATGGAGTGGAGTTTCTTTCCTTTCACAAAGGTCCCAGTAAGATCCATTCAGACTCTGATTCTTGGTTCTTGACCCTTTTCTCTTTAACATTTCTGCATGTTGTGAAACATACAGTGGAGACACATATGATGCAGTGAATTTTCATGTGTAGTTATTTTCTTTACTTTTTTCTTTCTTCTTCTTTTTTTTTTTTTTTGCTTTTTTGGGTCACACCCGGCAATGCTCAGGGGTTACTCCTGGTTCCACACTCAGAATGTACTCCGGTGGTGCTCGCGGGACCATATGGGATGCTGGGGAATTGAACCCAGGTTGACCATGTGCAAGGCAAATACCCTACCCATTTTGCTATCGCCTCCGCCCCTAGTTATTTTATAGTTGTTAAAGGAATTGTGTGCAGTTCATATGATATATAATAATTACATGATCATTATTAAATAATAATAGTCCAATAACATGAACTTATGCAAACGCTTTCTTTATCGCTGACTCTGATATAGCTTATTCAAAAAAGTTAGTTTCCCATCAGTTACTTAGTAAATTCTTGAGGAACAGGGATTGAGAGTCAGGGGGTCCACATAGAGGAGGATTTTTGTCTGCGTCTAGGTTTCTGTTCATAGCATTTATGGTTCAGAGGTTGGTCAGATTCCCGGGGTAATAAATGACCTAAGGAAGGCATATTATGGGAAGAAGCACATTTTGAGCAGATTAGGGCTAGTTGCCTAAGCCGTGACCTGTTCTAGGTTTTATTTTTTATTTTATTTTATTATTATTTTTGCTTTTTGGGTCACACCCGGCAATGCTCAGGGGTTACTCCTGGCTCTGCACTCAGGAATTACTCCTGGTGGTGCTCAGGGGACCATATGGGATGCCGGGGATCCAACCTGGGCCTGCATGGGCCAGCCGTGCAAGGCAAACGCTCTACCTGCTGGGCTATCGCTCCGGCCCCTCTAGGTTTTATAGCTTATATTTATTTATTTTTTGTTTTCATAACTCAAAAACAAAACTCACCGAGTTTTTAGTATTTTCCTATGTTAGGATCTCAGCATAAGTGCCAGTGACTACACATGTCACAAGTTTGATGTAGCTGATCTTGTGACATGGTTTATAGAGCATAGGGTGGAGGGAAAGAGGGACACATTTGAGTTTCCAAATTAGCTATAACAGTGCATGATGCCAGGAGGGGTCATACAGCAGGTGAGAAATACAAATCTTCTCCAGGAGAATCTCTTCAGGTTATACACCTTTACTCAGTAGGCACATTTATGGTAAATGGGTGGCCGCGAGGGAACTCACTGAAGCCCAGGACCTATTACCTGCCCGGGGCCACTTTTACCTTGGTTGGAAATGCAAAGGCAGGTAAGTTAGTTAGGCCTGTTTGGAGCAAGAGGCAGAACCCTTGCCTCCTAGTCTTCTATCTCCCCTCCCTGAAACCACACACTGAAAAGAGAAAGAGGAGAAATCACTGGGTGTGTTATGTTCAGAGCTTTGGGGTAAACTTTTCCAAGGAAGTCTGATCCTCAGTGACTTCAGCTGGATTAGTGATGGCCCCAGAGAGTTCTCTGGAGAAAAGGAGCACACAAGATCTCTGCGGTTCTTTATGTTCCGGACACCCTACCAAATGGAAGCCTTGATCCTTTCCTTGTACCTCAGTTTCAGAGAGCGGCAAAGGAGAAAACCCAGGAAGAATAATTGCTCAACAAAGAAGAGAGCAACGAAGAGCAAAGGACTGGGAGGATATTTCAGCTCCATGTTCTAGACTTTGTTCTTTTATTTTTTTGTCTAATCTCTACCCACCAATGTAGTTGCTGTACTGAAGCCTCTATTATAAAGCTGTACTCATGATGCGTATATAGTATTATAAGCAAAATCTTTACAATAAAAATAGTACATGTTTGGAGAGACAGTACAAGGGGTAAGGTGCATACCTTGCATGCAGTGGACCCTGGTTAGATTTCCATTACCACATAGGGTCCCCTGAAAATTTCCAGGAGTGATCCCTAAGCACAGAGGCAAGACTAATCCCTGAGCACTGTGATATGTGGCCCCAAAATTGAAAAAAAAAGATATGGTTCCTGATTTAAATTTCATGATATGAAATTCTGTTCATAGACATTTCAGTCTCATTATTTTTAACCAATGATGTATACAAGCCCGTTCTTCAAATTTTTTATCATTTTGGATGTACTTTGCAGTACCTTAGTTTCAATAAAATGTTTTTAATGTTTTGAAAACTAAAACTTTATACAACTAAAAATAAAATAAAAGTATATGAGCTGTTGCATGAACAGTCAGAGTAAACATGATACAAGAGTGACCTTTAGGATCTTTTGAGTATTTTTATGAGGGTGCTCGCATAAATATGGTGGTAGGGAGAGGCAGAGTGTACCCGTTATAGAGGTATATTGTGACTTTCAAATGCTTATGCTTTACATTTCCAGATGGGCAACAATGGGAAAAGGATAGAAGCAAAACTAAAAAAGCAAAGTAAACAATTTGAAAGTGCTTGAAAGTCTGAGGGAGATTGGGGGACTTCATTGTACATTTAGAGAGGAGTTGATGAGATGGACGACATTAAAGGAGTTTTCAGGGCGTAGGAGATAGGGTTGCTTGGCCGGACTCAACCTGGAGGCAGGGAACTCAGCGAAGAGCCAGATGACAAGGTGGTAGCTAGGGTTTAGGTGTCCTCAATGCTAACATGCTCATACACTAAGACTGTACTTTAGAATCTCCCAAAAAGTGACAGTGTGGAAAGGGACTCAGTTTTCTACTAGACAGTAGCAGGACCTTGACTAAAATTTTGGCATCTTGAAGTTGACTTCTGTGTCTGTAAAATACAGTGAAGCTTCCATCCCTCCCTCCCCCACCCCCAGCACTTCAAGCACCAGGAAGCATTGCTTAACATCACATAATGTAAAATTGCTATTATAAAGGAAAGAATCAGTATGACTTGGAGACTGACAGGAAGAAAGGGAATTGTTGAAAATGACACAGCATTTTGCCATAGCTGAGTGCAGGTGACTCTGTGTATAAAGGGGACCTGGAAGATACAGGGCAGGTTAAAGCAGTGTGAACTGGAGCCTGTCTTTGGAAGACTCCAAAGACACATAGAATTAAGTCATAGAATCAGGGTTGATATTAAAGTGAGGTCCAGTTATAATGAAGCTAGAGCATTAATGATGTTCCACAAAACAGTTCAGAAAGGAGCTCATGTTAATATGGTCTAGCTAATATAGTCTTTTTTATTTGTTTTATCGATATTATTTTAAATTCAGTTTAGACGCAAACCAAGATTTAGCCTCTGTGTTAACTGAAATGGATTCTGTTAAGAGTAACTAAATGGTTAAAGACTGATTATTGAGGTTTGACTGATACTAAGGGGATTTTCATACTTTTAGTGCTAAAAAATCCCAGGAAGGAGGATGAGGAGGGTGAAGAAGAAGAAAGAAGAAAGAAGAAAGAAGAAAGAAGAAAGAAGAAGAAGAAGGAGGAGGAGGAGGAGGGAGGAGGAGGAGGGGGAGGAGAAGGAGAAGGAGAAGGAGAAGGAGGAGAAGGAGAAGGAGAAGGAGAAGGGAAGAAGGAGAAGAAGAGGAGGAGGAGGAGGAGAAGGAGGAGGAGGGAAGAAGAACATGATGATGAAGATGAAGAATTATTTGTGGATACTGGAAGGGTGGTGGAGGGTTGGGTGCTGAAACCCTGTGTGACTGAGACCAAATCATGATAAGCTTTGTAATTGAATATCTCACAGTGGTATAATAAAAAAATTTTAAAAGAACCAGAGGGGGCTGGAGCGATAGCATAGTGGTAGGGTGTTTCCCCTGCACACGCCAACCCAGGTTCAACCCCAGCACCCATATGGTCCCCCAAGTACAGCCAGGAGAAATTCCCAAGTTCAGAGCCAGGAGTAACCTTGAGCATAGTCAGGTGTGACCCAAAAAGAAAAAAAAAAGAACCATAATGTTAGTGTCGCATGTCACATTCTGCCGCATATTTATCATAGGTAAGTGAGGGAAGCAGCCTTTGGAGAGAGGACTTCCAACAGCCCTTGCAGCAGCTAGCAGGAAGGACCGGATTTTCTTTCCGTCGCCTAGGTCATGTTTTTCACGACTGACCACCAGCCGCTTGCTACCAGTTGGAGTCTCCATCCTCCATTTATGAACTGTAATATGAGTTGATGGCCTCAGTCGATTCCCAGTAAAACTGCTGAAAGCGTTTTTGATGTCTAGGCTATGCCGAGGATGGACACAACTTCATTCCTTCTGGAAACTGCTTTGTTCTCTTCACTCCGCTTAAAGAAGCCTCAGAAAAACATCTAATGCATCAGACTTTCCTTTGCACCAAAGTTAATCCCAGTCCTTATTATAGGAAAAGAGGCAGGGATAGCATCACTTAGAAGACGTAAATAATTCTCTGGCCAAACGTCTGGGGATACTTTGATCTTCTTGCATATTCTTCAGAGCAAAATGGGACGACTAAGCTTATTTTGCTCCTTATTTTGCTCCTTTAGAGGCCCGTGAAATGAAGTGGGGCGGTAATGTTGCAGCTTTAAAACAGCACTTTAAATGTGGCTACCAAAAGGATAAAGATCATTTTATGAGGGCTGAGAGATTCTAAGTTATGGGCCAGACTGGTACCTCCACTCCCCATCTCAATGTCAACCCCAAGGACTTACGCTTTGTATTTATTTTTCCACTGCTTTATTGAACTCTGTTAATGGACTTTTAAGGAGTCTTTCAAACCCCATCCTTCCTCAAAAATTTAAAATTTTAAGTCAATCTCTCTCTCCCACATTCCTGCTGTGCATCTTCTAATAGTTCTTCTCCCTCTCCCCCTCCCTTACCAGCCATGGGAAGGGAGAGGACGGGCAGGAAAAGGCAACATCACATTCCCCAGGATAAA
The DNA here is from genome assembly GCA_021461705.1 of Cryptotis parvus. Taxonomy (NCBI): domain Eukaryota; kingdom Metazoa; phylum Chordata; class Mammalia; order Eulipotyphla; family Soricidae; genus Cryptotis; species Cryptotis parvus. The sequence continues at coordinate 105,930 of JAJIBD010004031.1, forward strand.
GACCGAGGCTCCTTCCAAAGGCATGGGGAGCATCCTGGAGAATTTTGAAACCAGGAAACGATAGAACCATGTCTGCCTCTTGGAAAACTTCCAATGGAGGGGCTGGAGGCGATAGCCCAGCGGCCTGCGTGTGCCGGCCTGGGTTCAATCCCTGGCATCCCATATGGTCCCCCTAGCACCACCAGGAGTAATTCCTGAGTGCAGAGCCAGGAGAAACCCCTGAGCATTGCCGGGTGTGACCCAAAAAAGCAAAAAAAAAAAAAAAAAAAAAGAACTCCCAATGGAATGGAGGCCAGGAGGGAGGCCTCTGAGACTAACCTCCGAGGGACTCGGGGGGTGAGTGCAGACGGAAGATGTGCCAGCCTTGACTGTGGTCTGGGGCGGAGTTAAAAAGGAGCAGGCGGATGCTCTGAGACTCCGGCCGTTGTCCAGTGCCACACGCGGACTCCATTATAAACACAGAATGCTGATGATTTGACCCATTCTTTTTGTGTGATAATAGAATCTAGTGCTTGATTCTCTTTTCAAGTTTAATAAGCGATCAGAGGAGCGCGGAGCCCTAGATGTTTCCATTCCAAGTCTGTTAGTCTCACTTTAAGACACTTGGGAAACTGTAGAATCAAACCCTGGATTGAGGTCCAGGGACCCTGGACCTGGTTGTTCTTTATACATTCCCAGAACTTCCTGGGAATAACCCGTGGGGGAGGGTAAGCTATCTTGCCTTGTTAGATTTCTTGGATGCATTTTTTTTCTCTGGGCACTTGGGTGATATCCTGGTCTGCAGTGCTCAGGGTACAAACGGAAAGCCAGAGCCACATTCAGCCTGGATCTCTGGGGCACCAGTCCAGACTCAGCAAACCTGCATTCCACAGCTCTGGATTGTGTGCTATGGATACGCGTCTCTTTTCCAGAACTGGAGAGGAGTGTACTGCTCTATCACAGAGCACTATGGGGCCATGGACTGGAGAGCCACAGAGCTCTACGGGGCCACGGACTGGAGAGCCACAGAGTGCTAGGGGGCCATGGACCAGACTGAAGACCCACAGAGTGCTATGGGGACATGGCTATGGGGACACGAACTGGAGAGTCACATAACGTTATGGGACTATGGACCGGACTGGAGAGCCACAGAGCGCTATGGGGACACAAACTGGAGAGCCACAGAGCACTATGGGGTCACGGACTGGGAGCCACAGAGTGCTACAAGGCCATGGACCGGACTGAAGACCCACAGAGCGCTGTGGGGACATGACTATGGGGCCACAGACTGGAGAGCCAAAGAGCGCTATGGGGACATGGACTGGAGAGCTCTCGCACTTTCCACAGGAGTCATCAGCCTTGGTCTAAGGCCTGAGAGAAATTGCCGGAATTGATAACAGTCTCTGGGGGTGCCAACCGCTCCAAAACTTGGATCAGGTAGACTGGTCATTGCCAGGTGTGATCAAATCCATTTCACACGGAAGGCCAATAGGTGGCAGAACACACTTTCCTACGTGCCAGAAAGATGTATAGAGAAATTACCATCAGCGGAGTCCAGTGTTAAATTAACCTTGGATATTCAATCCCTCGGCACTATGAGAAGTTGCATACATTTTATGTTAATCCTACAACTATATCAGGATTCTATAAATTAATCCTGACTCTCTGGTCAAATACTTCCAATGAATGAAGAGTTCCAGTTCTAAAACAATGAGCCAGGATATTTATATATTCATCTTTTTAGTTCTTATTTTCTTGCAGTCAGAAAATTAGTTTTCATTATATAAAATATTTCATCTCTCGTGTTGGGAAGGAAAAATTATTTGTTTTAAGTCATTTACAACAATTTTTCTCTGTTGGTTAGAAAACAGAATGCACAGGAGGGTTTGTCTGGGTTATTTCTAACAGTTAAATACCTAGAACAGGGTCACTGGCAGATAAAAATCTTAGATTCACTGAAGGGCTGTTTTTCTTTCAATAAAGATTTTGCTCTTGCAATATAAGTTAAAAACTGATTTAGAAATCTTTTCTAGTACTATTTATTCTATCTACATGCATTTTACCATTCCCCCCACCTCCGTGCTTTCCTGCATTAAAAAGTCAATATTTAGAGCTCCTTTATGGACTTAGAAATTGGAAGATTTTAGAACCAGCCCTCAATGACTCCTGGGCTGATATTTGCTGGGAATGATAGTTTTTCTCTAATAGAAGGTGTTCTCTGGGGTTTTCTCCACCTTGGCACACCTTGGGGCTTTCTCTGAATTCTTTCTGGTTTATATTCTCTCATCTTCCAATGAGGCTGGGATAAGAAGACGTGTGTAAGATGCTGATCTTGATGACATCATTTGCAAGAGGTTTAAGAAGCTAATAAACAACATCAAAGATTTTTAATGCAATTTAAAAATAAAAATTACTGTAGAAAAATTTATGATGAATAAAATATCAGAAGTTTGTAACTTGCCTTATAAGAAAGGAAATCAAAGGAACCCAAAATAAAAGGGGAATACTAGAAAGAGGTGAGAGAACCCCAGGGGCTAGAGTGGAGATTTTGCATGCAGGAGACCCAGGTTCAATCCCCAATATCACATGCTCCCTCCAGAACCACCCAGAGTGACCCCTAGAACAGAGCCAGCAGTGTCTTCTCAGCTCCACTTGGCATCCCCTCCCACCCAAACACACACATACAAACACACGCATATGAAAAATGAGGAAGACCATTTTGGTATTTCCTTAACATTAGTATTTCATTGATCATAAGTTGGGGATTTGATTTGCATTTTTAAAAATATCACATGAAAATAGGATTTATTCTGGTTAATGTGTTTTGGGTGGATGCCTCCTTAAATGCTGCACCCCAGGCTGGGGCCTCCTTACCTCCCTTCTAATCCCCAGGTTGCTGTTATTTGGGTTTGCTCATCCCAGAGTCTGTCTCCCCGATTCCAGTGTTTTCTAGAAGCTCCTCCATGGCTGGCTCCTACTCTGAATAAAAACAGTGCCAAGATGCAAAGTTAGAGCAAAAGGGTCTTATCAAACTGTGGGTGTTTGCCCAACCTTAATAAAAACATTAATGTTGCCCTCTTAAACCATTTCCCCATCTTCCTCTTACTTTCTGTGCTATTCTGTCTTGCTGTTCACACTGTCTTTGGGAAGCCCAGCTCTGTTTTGATGATAGGCCCAGCTGCCTCTGAAGCCTCGTTCCTGGGAGTTCTTCATTGTATTAGTAAATCCTGCCATTGCTCTTTAATTGTAGAATTTGTTGTGAGCAGGGACTTTTAGTTAGGACCACTTAGGTGTCCAGGGTACAAACTGAAGTCAAACTTCCACATAGACTCCGCAAACCCTCACTTAATGTCCCCTCTAGGTTCTTGGAAACAACAGTTTGAAAAGAAATAACAGATAAGAAGCCGCTGTGATTACAAGCTGTTGGTTCAGACTGAACCAGTCCGAGGTGTGGATTTCTAAGCACAAAATCACTGCCCTTCTACATGAAGACCTCAAACACTTCTGATAGGAAACAATTCTTTGTTCTTACTCATCCACTCCATTTCCAGTTTCTAGTTCCAGAGGTCCCACTCACTCTCAATGGAACAAACATCTCTGAATGCAGCAGTTATGTGTACCTAGGTTGAGAAGTCAACATGATAAATAACCTAAAACCTGAGCTGCGCAGGAGGAAGAGAGCGGGATGGATTGCCTTCAAAAGCATCGAAGAATTAGCAAAAGGACAAAGAACCTCCGGCTCTGGGCACATCTCTTTGACTCCACCATTTTCCCTGCATTAACATACGCCTCAGAGACCTGGGCCCTACAAAAGCAGGATGAGAATGCTATTCAGGTCTCCCAAAGAGGAATCGAAAGAGCTATGCTTGGAATATCACGCCTTACTCAAGTGAAAGAAGGAATCCAGAGCTCCGACCTCCGTCGCTATTCCAGAATCAGGGACGCTGTCTCGTTTGCCAAGGCATCGAAAATCAGATGGGCTGGACATGTAATGCGATTTGGAGACAACTGCTGGACTAGAGCCATTACCGACTGGATCCCACGGAGTGTCAAAAGATCACGTGGCCACCCACCTACAAGATGGTCAGACTTCTTGTAAAGTCCCTGAAGGAATGGTTTGAGGCTCTTCATATTCCTGAATCAACCAGATGCCATTGGGCTACACTGGCACGTGATAGGGTCCAATGGAAATGTTACTGGCACCTGCTCGAGGAAATCGATGAACAATGGGATGTCTAGTGATCTAGTGATCTAGTTTCCAGTTTTATGTCTTCTTGTTCAGGATTCCCAGTGGCTGGGGCCTCTTCCAACAGCTCAGGAACCCAGGCAGAACTCTGCCCTAACAGGCTGCACCTCGTCCCAGGCACAGCACACATAGACACACACACATACACACACACACACACACACACTCACTCACTCACACTCTCACACTCACTCCCTCCACAAAAGTCCAACATCACCCTCTAAGGCACCTGGGTAATCTGGGCTCCAATGGCTGTGAACCATGACAACACTTTCAATGGCATTTCTTTGTGTTCAAGTGGAGAGACATGTCTGCTAGATACAAGGAAAATGATTCTTCTGTTCTGCTCCTTCTTCCTCTTGATGGAGAGCTCAACTCTAGGAGATGAGCCTTCCAGGTAGATCCGAAAGCTGGTAGAGATGCCAGAAATGGAGAATCAACCAAGGTCATTCCTTAAGGGAAAGGGCAAACTGTCCCTCTCAGGTACAGAGAATTTGACCTTGTAGTCTTGCTTTGGAATAGAAAATCCTCTGGCATAGAGGATAAGGAGGGATAATGTTAGACCTGACCCTAAATCTGTTGGATTTATACCTGTTTGAGGCCCAGTGTCTTAGATGTGCAGGATAAGGATATAAGTAAAAAGTTGGAAAAAAGCAAAATCCTTTGAGAACATTCTGTAACAAACAGATTTAGGCGCACCGTGTCAGTAGCATCTCTGATATCTGTTTATTGGCCTATGGACAACAAATATTAAGAATGTACATTTTATAAAAACAATCATATTTTAGAAAGATTGACTTAAATGCTTTCTAAAGAATTATTTTGTAGGGGCTAGAGAGGTAGTTATAACAGGCAAGGTACTTGCCCCACACACAGCCAACACAAGGTTTGATTTCTGGCACCCCACATGGTCCCCCCCCGGTCCCCCCACCCAAGAGCCAGGGGTAAGCCCTGAGCACAGCTGGGTGTGGCCCAACTCCTCCCATCCCACAGAGATTTCATGTTTAGAATCAGGCTTTAGTTATTCAAACACAATTTTATCTGTAGTAAGTTTTTCTCTGAAAATTCCAAACATAGATGATATCAATCTTTATATGTCAATTCCCAATGCGTTTGTTATTTTTGAAAGAAACAATGAAGTATTTATACTTTTATTATTTTAAGGTTTTCATGCTTTGGTTATATTCCCCCTCTGCCCCCATATGAAGCAGTTTCAAACCAACAGAGGGAAAGAAAATTGCTTATTCAATTAGTTAAGTCATTTTGCTTCTCTCAAGCATGTCTAAACTCATGGAGGGGGTGGGGGGTAGATGACTTAGGACTTAAGGATATAAATGTACATCCTGTCTTTTCCTAAATACACAAGAAACTGGGCTACACCATTTTTTATTCAAAATTATTCTTGGCAACTCTTTGGGAAAATCTGTTAGCCTGTCAAGATAAATTTTACAGGCAGTATCCAGGTTTTGGAAACCATTGCAAAATATCTGAGAGATAAAGGCCCTTTGCAGAACTAGGATTACAAATCTGCTTATAGATTTTATATATATTTGGGTACTTTGAGTACTGAAAATATTTAGATGTGAAGACTTGAAACAGCTCTCATTCTTTCATTTTTTAAGTAGGAGATATAGTAGGGGAGCACCTGGCAAGACAGAATACTTTTTGGAAAAGTAATACTGTTGTTTCCAGAACATTTTTCTCCCCGTGGACAACTGTTTAGTATGTTATTTCTGCTCCTAAATGTTTACGAGGTGTTATATATAAGTATAGAACTTCACACCAAAGACAACAGTTCAGGGTTTAAAGCATTTTCCTTGTATGCAGCCAACACAGGTTCAATTCCCAGCACTACATAGGAGCCCTCAGCCCTTCTGGGGTTGAGCACTGAACACAGAACCCTGAGCACTGGGTGTTGCCCCAGAACCAAAGGGAAGAAAATGAAAACTATACTTCACTGCAGTCCTGTGGCAGGATAACATGCTCTTAATTTGTCTATTGTGTTACCCAGAAATCCTTTCATGTTTTGCTTCCTTGGAATATGACTATGATTTTGTAGGCTTGTGCTCATCTCTCTGTAGTTCTCAATACCTGTCTGAAGTCACCTAAACCCCCAACCTAGGGTACACTACAGGAAGAAGCATCAGGGAATTATATCCAAGTGATTTGATGTAGATGGTAATGAATGAGGTTGTGATATCATACACTGAGTTCCTTGGAGTCAAAAGAACTCCAGTTCCAGTCCTATAATGTCACCTTCTCACGGGCTGTGAGACTGCATGCCAGCTATCAGTCACTCTGAGCTCTTTCATCACCCACCCCATACAACTGCTGCAGCAGCTAAGTAAGGAGCCAGGTGCCCGGTGCTGAGCATGGCAAAAGTCACTTCCTGGGGATGACAGAGCAAGGATGTTGATTTTGGTATGATTGCCATTGTTATTGGTATGGCATCATGATTAATAGATGTCAGGGTTTCTTCCTAGGGTTAAAGTGAGATGGGAAAGGAGAGAAAGAAGAAATTAGTGTGTGTTGTAGAAAGGGGGATGATATGGGAGATTATCAAACTAGGCTAAAATGATCACGTTGGTTTGATCAGGAGTCTGCCTGGATCACAGCCCATGGGATAGAGTAATTTTTCCAGGAGGAAGTTCAGTTTCTTCTTATCAGACCTGGGGCTGTGCTGAGATAACCCAGCTGGCAAGGAGTCAGCATCTCTAGCTGCTTCATTTCTTTAGCTCTACAACATCCAGAGCTACCAGTTGTATGTAAAAATGCACTCTTGAAAAATCTGTTCCTTGAACTTGGGCTGTGGTTCCAGAGGCAAAGCATAAAGCATTGCCTGTCTGAGGCTCTCCCCACAAATACCACTGGGATTATCCTTCAGAACCAAAAAAAAAAAAGAAGAAATAGATAAATAAATAAAGCCCAAGAATGCAGTGAATTTGGACACTGTAGTACCAGGGGCTGCTCAGGATATCTTGGTGGAATTTGGGGACCTTGAAGACCATTCCCGGTGATGTTCAGGGGTCTCCGGGGATACATTTGGCAATGCTCAGGGAACCATGTGGTGGCAGGGATTAAACTGGCATTGGCCACATGTAAGGCGTGTGCCTTAACTCCTGGACCATCTTCCCAGCCCTCCAAGGACTGTTTGTTTGTTTGTTTATTTAGACAAGGAGAGCTGTATGTGTCTGAGACTCAGAAATACATACCATATCTTATGAAAGTATCTTGTCCCAGCATTAATTAGAACATAATGATTGTACATGAGATTGAATTAAGGAGCAAACGACTGGAGGGTCCAGAGGTAGCCCACTGTATTTGCAGTCAGGGATGCTGAGCAATGCTTCCTCTATCTTAACTAATAATTCTTACTCCTTTATCAGAAATTTTCTTTAGGGGAGGAAGATAATGTATAGTCAGAAAAGCCTAGTTTAAGATTACATTTTGATTAAAGAGAAGGAAACATGACAAGCTAAAAGTTTCTTCACAGAGAAAGTGTCAGCTTAAGCATTAACACCTTTTCATAAGACAACCATGAAATAGTAAGGTGATTCACTGGAACCTCTCTCATAGGCCATGAACTTAGCAAATCTTGTGATAAGGATCAGCTAGAGATAGAGCCTTGGGGCAGTTTTCTGAAAGATGGGGGTACCTTGTCTTGTATAATTTAGAGCAAGTCCCCAAGGCCAGTGAATGTGCTAGTAAGGACTGAAACTTAACAGAGTATCTGTGGGAGTAGGGAAGTTCATTATATTCTGATAGTTATGTCCTAATGAAATACGTGTTCTCAAATTATGTCTAAGTATCCTTTCTCAAACATGCCAGAATGTTTAAGGAGAAAGCTCAGGCACAGACAAGCCAAATATCTGTCTTGACTCTCTAAAGCAGATCTTAAGCCCAGTTATTGGAACATGCACACATTCATAGTAATAAAAAAAAGGTTAGCCATGGTGACCGCCAGGAAGAAATGCCAGACACTCTTCTGGCTTGGTTCTCCTCTGACATATGTTCATTCATGGGCACAGAGCCGAGACGGGCTGTTCTCAGCCCGGGCCAGACTTAATGCTTCATTACCTTGCCCACCTCAACACAGGATGTAACATTGAACACTGAGCAGTAATAGCTGGCAATTGAAGTCAACATAAATTACTGTATGTTTAAATCCTTGGATTTTTTTTAGCATACGTTCACAGTCTATATTCTAAAATAATTTGGTGGGGTGCTTAATATACCATAGATCTTTACTCATAAATAAATTTAATCTGGCAAATATTTTAAAGATCAGTTTCTACACATCCTGCAAAATATAACTATGCAGAAGTTATGATTTTTCCTTCTTAAACATCTGTCTCATAAGTGAATTTTAAAACCAAAGGAAGAGAAAATGGTCAATTTTAAATACTTTTTCAAATATTTATTTTATAGACTGCCTTTGTTCCTGGCCTTAGGTGATAAATAAGGTCATCTTCCATGTGCATTTATTACTTAAGCCTTATAATTATTATAAAATCATATAAATTTTATATATGATTACATTTTATATATGATTAAATTTTATATATGATTAAATGCTAGACTTTTAAAAACTATTTCGTTGACGTGAGATTGATTTGTAAAATATGCATTTAATGCATTCATTAATTGAATACATTTAATGAATATAAGTTAACAATCTTGGTGTTAAGCATATACCTTTAAATCATTATCATATCCTATACTGTAAACATATCCATCACCTCTGAGAGTAACTCATCAGCATTAGGAAATTATTTTTTAATGAGAACACTTAGTATAAGGATCTATCCACTTAGCTAAATTGTGAATATAAGGCAACATGATTAGAGTAGACTCCCTGCTGTACAGTAGCTCTCAAGAATATATTTATCTGCACATCAGAAACCTTGTACTCTTTAATATAGTTTGGTATTTTTAAATTTCCAAAATAAACATATCCATGTCCCAAAAACTATAAAAAGAAAGGATGAAATCCAACTCATGCAGAAGAAGTAGGAAGTTTTGAGCACATAATTTAGGATTCAAAATGTACTTTAGAGCATTGGCTGATCAAAGCATCTGTCAACAGTCCATTGCTCAACACTGAATCTTTCCTGTCTCTGGCATTATCTTTACAAAACACTGACAAATTTTGACAAAAATAGCTCATTATTAAACAACTGAGGCTATATTTTAACTTTTATCCACCATTTTGAGGCCAAAAATGTGCAAATGAGATTTTTCAATGGATTCAAATGAAATTTTTGGGGGGTTAGAGAGCTACACAATCATACAGGATAAATATCTGTTTCATAGACCACTTTGCTGATTTTCTCTGTACAGACGTTTTTGCATGATTATTAAATAAGTGCTTTCCATGACTGTGAATGTGTTTTAAGAAAATTTGTAAGACGCGTAGTATATGTAGTTACTCTAACTGTTGACTAATTTTTTCTGACATTTTGCAGAAAGTATATACAATATTTTTTAAATATTAAAACATGTCATGACATTAATGGCTTATTTGATATGAACTTAAAAAGTTGACACAATTTTTAATGATGGAATTTAAGGAATGAAAAATCTAGATCAATTTTGTCAATACAAAATAAAAGTAATAGATCTGGTCTAAGTGGTCAGATATTGCCAGTGTTGTTAGAGTCATGGCACAATCTCTCTTCTAGCAAGAATGAGTATAAAATGTCTTTCTACTCTGAATTATTATATCTTATTATGTTAAAACAAAATCAGATAACTAATTTCAAGGAAATTGAATGTCTTTGAGAATTAAAGTCTTCCAAGGTCTATTTTTACTTCTTGGCAATCTACTTTCTGATTTTCCAAAAAGGATGTCTTACCTGGAATTCACAGTCATCAAATAGCTTGAAGTTATGTTTTATAGTATATCTATTAGAATATATTAAATAGTGTTTATCTAAAACATGAATTTGTTAAAGATAAAAATTAAAATGTTGCAGTACACTGTTGCCCAGAGCCTCTGCATCTTGCCTGGAGTTACTCCTTGCAGGCCACTTAGTAGATCACTTGATCACTTGATCACTTGACATCCTGTTTTACATGAATTTGCTCGAGCTGGCGCCAGTAACATTTCCATTTGACCTTATCATGTGTCAGTATAACCCAACTTTGTAGATAGGGGCAGGAAAACAGTTTGGATCTGTGACTCTATGTGGCAGTATATCTTACCATGTAGTCTATGTTAGCTGGTATAAATATTTTCTCTCATGCTACCACAATCATCGTGGGACTAGGCAGATCTTACCAGTATTTTTACCTGGCTATGTTGGATCTCTAAGTGTAATATAGTTATAATTAGACCAGAGAGAAATACTGTTTGCCTCCAAGCAAGCAAATGTGGCTCTCTAATAAGTCTAAGACTAATATATAAAACAACTATGAAGTAAGACAAAGATCTTGTGAAGGCTTGGAGAAATACATACCCAGCTGTAGAATATCCATGGCACAGATACACGCCCTTCCCCCACTCTGCATAGGGCCTGCAGAAAAGCTTCAAGGACAGACCTTGGCTGGGGCAATATTTACATTTCAATGGGAACTAGGTGAGGTCCTGGGAGAGACACCTGAAAGAAATGGCCTTAACTGTTTTCCATTGATGTGGGCTGGTCAGGGCTGAAAAGGATATAAAAGCTGTAGCCCTGCTCTCTCTTCCTCCTCTTTTCTCTCTCTTCCTCTTCGTCCTCTGTTTCTGCTTTCCGTTACTTCCCTGTTTAGTCTTAGTATGTGGAGCAGCCATCTTGGCCTAGGATTCCAAACTGACAAGTGGGGGGTCCCACCAAGATCTCTTGTCCTGCTCCCCGATTTTGTTGGAGAATCCAGCGTTCTCTGATAAGTCGAGGTCCCACCGAGATTCCTGTACCTGCCCCCTGATTTTGTCAGGGAACCGGGATTCTCCAACAAAAATTATATCATGAGTTATAATCATTTGTTTATTGGAAAATTTAAATAATCCTCAATGTCAAAGGTTCTGTTAATCCAAGGATTTATGTTTTTTATTTCTCCTTCACCATTTTTGAAGGAAGTCTGTCTCTTCCAGTTTAAAAATATTATAGAATTTTGGCTCCATCTAGAACTGTTTAAATTCCACAAATTCTTCAAGAAAAATTTATCTGGTTATTCTGAAATAAGATCTGATCTTATTCTGAAATAAGATCCAGCATGATTTTATCAACTTCAGAACGCTAATATTGTGTTTCAGTTTTCTGGCCTGTTTCTAATCCCACTTGGTAAATGAATTCCTAGACCCCAAGGAGAAAAGTGATGAGGTGAAGTGCTTAGTCTGGTGAATGAGGAAAGGCCTCCTCATTCCTTACCTTATAAATGTATATCACAAAGAAAATGACAGTAATTTCTATTGACTCCATTTTTACTGGGTTATGCTATTCCAAGTATAGCAACATCATGTGTGAGTCTTCACAGACCAACTAGACAATTCATTCTTAAATCGCATTAGAAACCATCATTCCATAAAATTGACTTTGTTTCCATTTTGGTAATTGAGACATATGTCATTTATCAATCAGTTGCTGTATTTTCCCTCTGTTCTCTCTAGTTTCTTGGTGACTGGTATTGAGTCAGTGACTCTGCCTGTCTGTTGTTCCAATCTAATGCATACAAAAGTATTTCAGAGTAGCATAATACAATAGTTAACTCTCTGCATTTCAGAGGCCATAGTATGCAAATTTGCTTCAATTATTTAAAAGCATTTGTGAGTAATCCATAGATTAGTATTTTTCAACCAGGGGCTGATACCCCCTGGAACCCCAGGATATTCCAAGGTAGTTCACTAGTGAAAATTGCATAAATAAGGACATAGAAAGAGAAAAGGAGGCCAGTCTGTCTGGACAGGAGGCCACAGGAAGCAAGCATTGTTGGAAGGGATCATGATCAGAAAAAAGTTGAGAGAGACACACAGGAGCTACTCAATGAATGGAAACTATATCATTATCTCAGAGTCTAGCTCCAATTCTTTCCAACTTAAACCAGATTTTCAACAAAAGAAATGGATACCAAACAGTACTTGAGATATTTCTGATTTCTTTTGCTTATCCATGGCATGCATTGACCACTTAGAACGGTATGACATAATTCATCTCTCTTTCTCTCTCTCCCTCCCAACTTTTGATTTTTGAGCCACACCCAGTGGTACACAAGGCTGATTCCTACTCTGTAGTCAGGAATCACTCTTGATGAGCTCAGAGGACCATATATGATGTCCAAGATTGAACCTGGGTTGACTGTATACAAGGCAAGCACCCTATCCATTTATTATCACTCCAGTCCTGATACAATCTATCTCCTCCTTTTTGTCTTGGAAAATTTTTAGTAAAAATACCAAGATTTCATGATTTAAAATAATTTTACAAGTTGGTGCCAATGACTGATTTTCCTTTTTTCCTCTCTAGATCTAGCAGTAGATCCATCTCATTCATTTAGTGGACATTGTTTCATGATATTACTTATCAAGGATACTATCACTATCACTATCCTCCTGTTGATCATCTATTTGCTCGAGCGGGCACCAGTAATATCTCCATATGTCCTGTCTCATGCTAGTAGAGCCCAAGGGAATCTATTCACTCCAGGAACATAAAGAGCCTCAAACTATTATTAGGTCATGGGAATGAACTAATATAATTGTTACTGGTATTTGGCATATCAAATAAAACAGGGCAGCTTGCCAGGCTTCATTCCTAATTTATTATCAGTGCTTTGTTTTTGCAAGATTCTCTACCTTCTCAAAATAATGTGTTTTCCTTTATTACACTGTGAGGGATGGTGCACCTTGCATAGTCTTTGGAACACAGTAGATGCTAAGTGAAATTTTTGTTTTTCTTAAGTATTTTCTGGCCATTCTAATCTCTAAAAATATCTTCTTCCAAGATTTTCTCTCTTCTTTGTCCAACCATCTGCTTGGATTTAGGGTAACCATTCTCTGTATCTCACTGAGACGTGAAATTAAGTTTGAGAAAATGACGAGTTAGAGATGACTCTAGTTTCATATCCTGGGGTCTGGGGAATTGGTAATGATTTTCACAGAAATAAGTACAGGAATAGAGTTTCTGGGAAAGGAAAGGAAAATGCTTGGTTCTAGTATGATAAATTTAATGTACTGCTGGCTGGCATATGCTGGTCTATCAAGATCTGTTCAAAAGATAAAAAGATGAGGCTGGTTCTCACATTTGACAATCACTCTGGATAAGATGAAGATCATGGTTTCTGGTTTTAAGAAAATCACAAGAAAATATAAGAGAGGGGGGGGGTGTTGGAATCTTTTGTGGAAGGAAAAGACCACTGGTGATGCGTATGGTTGGAATTATGTCCATAAGAAACCATTATTAATAGCATTGTAAGGCAAAAACAAATTTAGAAAAGGAAATAGAAGGTAGAATTGATGGGATCAACTGATCACAGAATTCTGAAGACCATTTACATACTGGAGGGAAGGATATGGGCATACTGAATATTGACATGAAAACTATCAGGAATAAGAGTAGAATCAGATATGAATGCACCATGGAAGAGAAATTAGGGAACTCTTAACACAGTTTTGAAACAGGTGGTGTTTATAAAGTGAGATAAAACTTGAAAAAGATACTGACCTCGGCTCTTCAGCATGACAACAGTAAAGTCACACAACATCTGCTGTCATGATTGATCAGTTGAAACCACTCTGGTGTAAAGAACTTAATCACTTTTGTAACTTCGAGAAGCATTAACATGTAATACTCCCCTATCTTAGAATACATAAAAAGAAATTGTATAGGTAGGTTTTAAGGGCCAGAACAATAGTCTAATGGGAAGGGTGTTTGTCTTGCATGTAGCCAACCCTGTTTTGATCCCTGGCATCCCATATGGTCTCCTGTGCACCGCCAGGAGTGATTCCTGAGTGCAGAGCCACGGTAACACCTGAGCATGGCAGGGTGTGGCTCAAAAAGGCAAAAAAAAAAAATGAATAGAATCAGCTACTAGAGGAATTAAATTTCCAACTCTTGTCATATAATTCTACAGGAGTTTCATACTTGATTCCAACACAAAACATCTATAGTGTATGACTGAAGAACAGATGACAAATGTCAAGTAACCTCTGGATGATAAGGAATTAACAGCAGGGAGCATCCTTAACTCTTCTAAGACCCTTGGTATAGATGAGAAGGAGAGAGGACAAGTGCATGGTTGAGACAACTTTAGAGCTTTGTTGTCCCCTTGAGAATGGGGAAAACATGACACAAGTAATAAGGAGGAAATGTCAGGATATTAAGAGAGAAGGCAGGGATTTTGTATTTTCTTTGGAAATATTACAGTGAAATAGGAATGAGTATTATTAACGAAGGTGCGGCAACAAGTTAAAAGGACAAAAGAAAATTTCAAGTTGTTAGGGGAGATCCCTGGAGGAATCAGTGGCTTGGAGCATGTTGAAGCTAGGGAGAGAATGAGACATTTCAAAAGAAATGACCTGCGAGAATAACTGCCACGGCACTAAGAGGTCCAGGTGAAAGAGTCTGGACACAAACACGCAGTGGAAACCTGGCTCTTGGTGGGGAGAGAGCCCCGACTCTCTAAGCATTTGACAACGAGCCATTTTTGACTTGCCATCTAGAAGATGATCAACTTGGGAGGCTGAGGTTTCCCTCTTAGAAATATGTTTATTGGACTCTTGGCTGTTTTGTCAATGAGAATGCGCCTGGATTTGCGTTCTTGGTGGTATTTTATGAAATTGCGTGAGGTCAAACCAATTTCAATTTCAAATATTAACATAATGAGAAGTTCCTTGTGTCTTAATTAGAGGTCATCAACTCCCTTGTAAAGTGGTCCCTGTCAGGCCTGCCTGTGGGTAATTTGGAGGGTTCAGTGAAGCTTGCAGTGAAGGATTTGATAGTCAGTGTTTTTTCTTTAATTTTTTGAAGTCAGATTGTTTTGTTCTTTGGCAAAATAATGGGAAATCTAGACTCCAATTAGAGCAGTATTGAAATAATTTGAGATTTGCATATTTGAATTGGCCATCTTTGGGAAGGAGAAGCTAGGCCATGCAGTTCCCCCAATTATTTAGAGCAATTAGAGGAGATGATCAGACACTTCTGAGGTCTCATTAGCAGGCGTGTTGCCTGCTCCGACATCTCTGAAGATCACAGCGGCGGGCGACTGGGCCTGGCCGCCCACATTCTCTTTGGGGAGAGTTCTGCAGACAGTGAGTCACTTAGAGTTAAACAAAGGTAGCTATTTTCACAGTCTATTTCGACTTTCCCTCTGAAAAGTCATTCATTACTGCTGTTTCTCTAAAATACACATTGTAAATACCAATGTCTTTTTCCACTTAAAAGCACTCTAATTTTTTGTTTTAGATCTAAACCCCTCATCATCTTGGTACTTAATACCAGGCCATGGTAATTTCCCAGCAATAAAACTTACTGCTAGAAAACCAACTTTTGGGAAATGAGATATCCAGCATTCTTAATGTTGGTGCGTTTAACTATAATCACCTTTTCACCGACGGTAAGTACCTTAAGAATAGAGGAGAGTTTGGGTAGTAAAAGTCTCCCAATTGCAGAAGTGTGGTCCTGGCCCTCTGTTTGTTCTTGGACTTGGTATCACTGTTTCCCAATTAGGGATTTCCTCTGTAATGATGCCAGGCTTCCCCTGCTGGCAAGGCTTCCAAGCCATCTTTAAATCACTGAGCAAAGTTGCAATGACAGCTTCTTGTTTCCTCGGCTAGAGCTTCCCTAAGCAGACACTGCCTCTATCTCCCGGAATCCCAGATTTAAGGCCAGGCCTGCCTTCAAGTCCAGATTTTAAATGAGAGTGAAGCAATTGTTGTCAGCACTCACTGCAGAGCCAGTGTTCGTTTCCAAACTGAGCACAGAGAGAGTGGGAAGGGATTTGTTTGGGTTAGGAGATGCGGTAGGTACTCATTTACCCAACCTCTCATTGGCTGTGGGACATTGGGGCTATTTAATCCTCATCTCTATTTCAGCCTCTGTAGCATAGGGACAGTAGGATCAACATCATGTTGCTGTATATGGGTATATGGATTAGAATAGCAAGGAGAGAGAGAGAGAGAGAGAGAGAGAGAGAGAGAGAGAGAGAGAGAGAGGGAGAGAAGGAGAGAGACAGAGAAAGAGTCACAATTTGCAAGACAAGGTAATATGAGTATCAATGGTAACTTCAAACTTTCTTGAGAGACTTGATGGAGCTGGAATAGGACCTAGGTTTTGGAGGGTAGATCCTCTGGGATTCTCCCATATATGTTTTTAAGTTTTCTTTCATTTCATCATTTCAAATCAAAACTAAATTAATGTCTACCACCTTCTCTTTTGTTGGGGGGAGTCACACCTGGCAATGCTCAGGGGTTTCTCCTGGCTCTGCACTCAGGAATTACTCCTGGTGGTGCTTGGGGACCATATGGGATGCCGGGGATCGAACCCAGGCCGGCACAGGCCGGCCACATAGAAGGCAAATGGTCTACCTGCTGGACTACCGCTCCAGCCCCTACCACTCTCTTAATCACACCCACCCCAGCTCTCTCTCTCTCACTCTCTCTCTCTTCCTCTTTCTCTCTCTCTCTTTCTCTCTCCATACACTGTATCACTGTATCACTGTCTTCCCGTTTATCATGGATGTGCTTGAGCGGCACCAGTAACATCTCCATATGTCCTGTCTCATGCAAGTAGAGCCCAAGGGCACCTGCTTTTTCAGGAACATAGAGAGCCTCAAACCATTCCATCAGGTCATGGGAATGAGGTCTATAATTGTTACTGGTATTTGGCATATCAAATACAACATGGGTAGCTTGCCAGGCTCTGCCGTGCGGGTAGCATACTCTTGTAGTCATCTCTAAATCCAGCATTTATTGATGAAGCACGGCCTCAAGCGGACTCGTGAGCCGGGCTGTGATAGGCTGGTTTGCTGGGTGGAGCTCTGATGAGGGGGAAGTCTGGATGTGGAAAATCGAGGCCCTCATGGAGTGGGGGGTGGTCATCTGACTTGTTGCAAAGCTCTGCTGGGGTGGCAGGCCAGGGCTAGAACCCACCATTCCTCCCGAGTGCCTCATGAGTGGCTGGGCACAGGGAGAGCCAGTCGCAGCTCTGCCACATGTCTGTGAGTTTCTGGATCAGCATACCTGGGCCGGATTTAAAAAAAGACTGCTGCAGGGTTGATCTCGGTGAGCTGGGCTGTGATAGACTGATCTGCTCGGTGGCCTTTCTGATGAGGGGGAAGTCTGGATGGGGAAAATGGAGGCCCTCATGGAGTGGGGGATCGTCTAGCTTGTTGCGAGACTCTGCTGGGGTGGCGGGCCAGGGCTAGAACCCGCCATCCCTCCCGGGTGCCTCATGAGTGGCTGGGCACAGGGAGAGCCAGTAGCAGCTCTGCCCCATGTCTGTGAGTCTCTCCATACACACACACACACACACACACACACTCACACACACACACAAACAAACACACATTTTCCTTCTGGAAACCTAGTCCATTGCTCATGTGTACTAGTTACTTTTGATTTGTTTGGTCTCTTCATCAATTTGGTCTCCTCCTCAGAACTCCACCATCAGACCTGCCTATCACAACCCACGTGGTTCATCAATAAATGTTGGCTTTCAAGATGACTATGAGTTGCTACCCACACGGCAGAGCCTGGCAAACTATCTGTGTCGTATTTGATATGCCAGATACCAGTAACAATTATAGACCTCATTCCCATGACCTGATGGAATGGTTTGAGGCTCTTTATGTTCCTGGAGCAAGCAGGTGCCCTTGGGCTCTACTTGCATGAGACAGGTCATATGGAGATGTTACTGGTGCCCGCTTGAGAAAATCGATGATGAATGGGAAGACAGTGCTACAGTGATACAGTGATAGGTATCAACCCAGGTCTGCAACATGGAAGGCAAATGCCCTTCATGCCATGCTGTATTATCTTCCAGTCCAGTTCTTATTTCTTTAAAGCTTGACTTAATCCTATTATATAACTTTCTTTATGCAACCAAGTTATGCTTGAGACATTCATGAAGATAGAGATCATCTATGTATTAAAATTAGTGTCAAATAATATTTTTATGTAGCTATTTCTCAAATGTTGCACAGTACCTACTCAAGCTCAATAATTACTCATTGTTTCTCTGAAATTCAAATGCAATTGGAAACCTGCATTTTCATTTTCCAAATCTTGCAATCCTTGATGATAGATACACCTCAGAGGCCTTGAGGATTAATGCTATGCAGTTAGAATATCCAGCACAGGGTTAACATGTAATATGTATTTAATTAAGGGAGTTATCTTTCAAGGTAAATGTAAAACAATTAGCTAGTTGCTTAACAATTACCAATTCCAAGCCTTTCTTGAATTTTGCATATATAAAGTCATTTGACTTTCTCTCAAATATTTCCCCATTTCTCTCAGTTTTTATAGATAAAACCTATTGATTCTGTCAGTCTTTTAAGAATGCTTATCTTACAGATGAAGTGATTGTTTAAGGATTTGAAGTTTGACTTGGATGTAGCCAACTCCCTTTCAATATCCAGCAGTACATACACTCCCCTGAGCATTTTCAGGTCTGACTCCTATCCCAAGACGCAGCAATATACTGAGTACTGCAGAGTGTGCTCCCTAAAATGAGAAAAAAAGGTCATAGTGAATTATCAGTATTCCACTGTCTCTACTTCATTGTGGAATTGTAACCTTTCTATATTCCACTTTCTACACTTAATTGTAGACATTTGGCAATGAAAAAAATAGTCTGTATATTAAACTTTGATAAAACAAATATCTCAACCTTTATGTATTATCAAAATGACATTAAATTATTAAAATTTTGCTTTTTGATCAATAGCTTCAACTTCTCAGTGCTTTCAGAATGACATAATCCAATCTGTCATATTATCAGCCCCTGATACCAGATGTTCTGTAATAAAAAGTAGAATTACTCAATGAGTGCATAGTGTTCTCTGCTGAAGTGTCCTCTGACTGTAAAAAGGGGTATCAGAATCAGGAGATAGCTCAAAGGATTGGAGTGCATGCCTGGCACTTGAAAACTGAGGGTTTGGTGCCTGGCATTGCATGTTCCTTAGAAAACGACTGAAAGTAGTCCCTAAACAAATCACTCACAAAATTGAAACAACAACAACAACAACAGGTATAAGCTTTTCATAGTTAAGATTTGAAAACTAATATCCGGAGTTAAAATATAAAAATAAAAACTCTTCATGAGAACTCAGAATTGAGTGAAAATATCTAGGGATGACAATAAAACCTGGTCCTGAAACAGGTCACCCGCATGCCTCATTGGACCAGTTGTTGGCTCCCCTTAAGGAAACGGGAATGTATATGGGAGATCCTGGCCATGTGTGGGGCCTTGTTCCGTGCTTAGGGTCTTAGTCAAAGAGAACAAGCAGGTGAAAGAAACAGACGTGGCTGCTATGTGCCATCCGGGTCTTCTGTCCCCATGATTTATTTCTTCTTGCCATGATCATTATTTTACCATCATCTTGTTCTCATCAACGTGCTTTCTCATGTTCTCATTCTCCCTACCTCCCTCCAACTTTTGTAAGACATCCAAAAAGAAACAGTGTCTGATGCAAAAAGCACTTTGTCGAAAGCAAATCCAGGAGTCTTTAGGAATCAAATCTCTACCATATGATGCAATGGCTAATATCAGACAGCATCTTCTATAGTATCACTTTAATGAAGCCGACTCTTAGTATCCCAACTGCTAATGCTCCCAAGTTTGGCATGCTTGACAGCTTTGGTACTTTTTACTGAAGAATTTCTTACACTTGAAAGAATGTTGTTTATTTATTCTTTGAACAGAAAGAAGCAAAGGACAATTAAAAATGTCTAATATTTAAGAAAATGTGTCTTTTAGAAAAAAAATTCAGGACCTTCTTAAAGATATAAATAAGAAAAACAAGGGATCAAGATCCTCACTGGTGTTTGTGGTGATGTGACTCGGATTAATGTGCTGCCTTGCCATCATTTTATTCCTGGAGAAAGACTTCCAAAAGCTGTATTTGGTAACCTGGCCTCAGACACCACTCAAGTTTGTACCCTGTGGTTCTAAGTGAGAACAAAACGTTTATAATGCTAAGTGCATGAGTTTCAGTAGCAGGTCCTGAGTTTTTTTCAGTTGGTCACCTCTTGACGTTTACCCTGCCTGTTTATGTAAGGGAGCTCTATGATGGTTCTTTTCATATTTTTTTCCTAATTTGGGGTCTTACACAAACCTTCTCTTTCCTGTGGGGTACCTCTTTTAAATGTTTGATCCTTGGAGTAAAGATCAGCTTATTTCTAAAATTTTTATTGAGTCCTTTATTTATGAACCTACGCACAAAGGTTTTGTACAGGACAAAGCCTAAAGTAATTCATGTTTGTTTTTCTTTATTGGATCCATAGTCAAAGGATACTTAATCTTGGTATCTATATCATAGAACATACCAGGGTCATTAAAAGATCTGAAGGAAGCTCAGTGATTATTTTGGCTACACTTTCCATCTCCAAGGAAGATTCAGGACACGTAACCGTAACTAAGGTGACACATCCAGTTCTAGGGAGCAGGAGTTACAGAGCCACACCTGGGATTCTCATTGCTTAGGTTCAATCTCAGCAGAAATGTGCTTTGGGCTTCTCCTAAAATGTGCATCTGAATGCACTCTGTGATTTGTAAACAATGCCAAGATAAATGCTTAGTTCTTTTCTAAAGCACCAGGAAGTAGGAATTAAATATGTGAGTTGCAGGTTTAAGAACATGCTTATTTAGTAATACCATAAATTGACCTTTACAAAATTAATGTGTGAATTTCACATCAATCCAAGGATAAGTATGGTAGAACTATGTTTAAGTGTGATATCTTTGGAACTCAACTATAGTTTAAGTCCCTGATTATGATCGTAAGCAAAGAGTTCTGACAGTGTCTTCAATGTGCTTATTGGGAAATACTTGTTGCACTGTTAAGTCTTGTGATTTTTATTAAAGTTTAAAGTCTTTCTTGCAAAAATCAAGCATTTAAATATTTATATAGAAAACAAAAGTGTCCTATTTGTTATTTAATAATAATAAACCAAAGCAATAAAATAAATAAACACTGGAAGCATGGGAATCCTAAACTTGTCTTTCTTGTTGTTCTGGCCTGTTAGGAAATATATTGTTTATAAAATGTGGTCTCTTAAATTATCCTTTCTCTGTGACAGTACTCTGAAGTTCAGTGTTAACCGTTCAGAGTTTAGAGGGCATCTTCTCATTGAAGTCATGACTGGTTGCTCCATGGTTATTTTAACTCTATCTCTAGCAAAGAAAAGAGAAACTTATTCACAAAGTGCTTAGAAATTGTTGGAAAAATATAGATACTGGTGGCAGCAAGAGTGAGTCGGTCCTGTAATCTAGGGCATGCTTAAATAAATTTGAAGTTAGAAGTAATTTGAGATTTCCATGGAGGATAAAGAAAACATTTAAAAAACTGGTCAATTTGGTTCAGACACTTCTAGTAACTTATCCACACCAACAGCAATTGAGATCTTGAAGAAATACATGCATTTCCCTGTTCAATACTGCTCTACCCACATTATTCAAATTGAGGAAACAACCTGAAACAACAATCTATTATGCGAGGGTTAGACAACTGAAAGAATGTTCATCTTCAAAAGGGAGGGAATCCTGCCAAGCACAGGATTGAATGTGGATACATCTTGAATGTATATTCTAAGTGAAGTAGGAGATTCCACTTATATACAATATCCAAACTAGTGAAGCTCAAAGAAGCAATGAGTAGGATATTGGTGATCAGGAGCTAGGGGAGACTTCAGGGGGAGTTGATGTTCCATGTCTACAAAGTTTAGGAATATGAGATGAATAAACTATAAATCAACTGAACAACATAGTTAATGGTATAGTTAATAGTTAGTTGATAAGTTAGCTAATAAATTAGCTAATAGCTTCTTATTGTACACTTAAAATTTTACTGAGAGTTTAATATCATATTGTGCTCTTAGCACAAAAAAAATTGTTTTAAAGATAAGGTAGATGGTGCCAAAGTAATAATATAGCTGGCAGAGCATTTTCCTTGCCTGTGGCCAACCTGGGTTTGATCCCTGGCACCCTAGATGGTCCCCAGAGCTTACCAGGAGTAATCCTGAGCAGCACTGGGTGTTACCAAAACCTCATTCCTCCAAAAGGGTAAGGTATATGGCTTGATCACTTGACATCCCGTTATTCATCGATTTGCTCGAGAGGGCTCCAGTAATATTTCCATTTGACCCTATCATGTGCCAGTGTAGCACAATGGCATCTGGTTGCTTCAGGAATACAAAGAGCCTCAAACCATTAGTTCAGGGTCTTGAGAAAGAAGTCTGACCATCTTGTAGGTGGGCGGCCATGTGATCTTTTGATATCCCGTGGGATCCACTTGGTAACAGCTCTAATACAGCGGTCATCTCCAAATCACATTACATGTCCAGCCCATCTGATTTTCGATGCCTTGGCAAATGACACAGTGTCCCTGACTCTGGAATAGCAATGGAGGTCGGAGCTCGGATTCCTTCTTTCACTTGAATGAGGCGTGATATTCCAAGCATAGCTCCTTCAATTCCTCTTTTGGGAGACCCGAATAGCATTCTCATCCTGCTTTTGTAGGGCCCAGGTCTCTGAGGCATATGTTAATGCAGGGAGACCAGTGGAGTCAAACAGATGTGCCTGGAGCCAGAAATTATTTGTTCTTTTGACTATTTCTTCGATGTTTTTTTTAATTTTATTTTTCTTTTTGCTTTATGGGTCATACCGGCAATGATCAGGGTTTCTCCTGGCTCTGCACTCAGGAATCACTCCTGGCGGTGCTTGGGGGACCATATGGGATGCCGGGGTTCCAACCCGGGCCGGCATGGGCAGGTCACGTGCAACGCAACGCCCCTACCCACTGGGCTATCGCTCCGGCACTCTTCGATGTTTTTGAAGGCAGTCCATGCCGCTCTCTTCCTCCTGCGCAGCTCAGGTTTTAGGTTGTTCTTCATGTTGACTTCTGGTCCTAGGTACACATAACTGCTGCATTCAGAGATGTTTGTTCCATTGAGAGTGAATGGGGCCCTCCGGAACTAGTTCATTTTTTCATGAACATAGTTTTGTTGAGATTCAGCTGTAGACCTATATTCTCTGGGTCCTTTATACACTAGCTCGGCTCTTCACACGCTACCTGTCCGAATGCAAGGTGCCCTCCCAATGGAAAACCAGTAGAACAGTTCTATTGTTCAAGAAGGGAGACATTCATGACATCCGCAACTATCGCCCCATCTGCCTGTTGTCCATCATCTACAAGCTGTTTACATGAGTCATCCTGAACAGGATTAGCAGAACACTAGATGAAGGACAATCATGTGAGCAAGCAGGCTTCCGGAAAGGATTCAGCACAATCGACCATATCCACACAGTAACCAAGCTCATCGAGGTTTGTAGGAAGTACAAGATGCCGCTCAGTCTCAAGTTCATTGATTTACAGAAAGCCTTTGATTCTGTGGAGACTGAAGGAGTCATCAAAGCCCTAGCCCAACAGGGTGTACAAACCAATACATCAAGATCCTTCGTGAGCTGTATTATGGATACAACACCAGGATCTCACCATCCTACAAAGAAGTGATCATTAATGTGAAAAGAGGGGTTCGACAGGGTGATACCATTTCACCAAAGCTCTTCAGTGCCACCCTCGAGAACATCATGCGACAATAAGAATGGGATGGAATGGGAGTGAAGATAGATGGTCGGCAACTACACCACCTCCGTTTCGCTGATGACATCGTTCTAATAACACCAAACATTAGCCAAGCGGCACAAATGCTTGCTGACTTTGACCGAGAATGTGGAAAGATAGGTCTACAGCTGAATCTAAAGAAAACAATGTTCATGAAGAATGAACTAGTTCCTGAGGCTCCATTCACTCTCAATGGAACAAACATCTCTGAATGCAGCAGTTATGCGTACCTAGGTCGAGAAATCAATATGATGAATGACCTAAAACCTGAGCTGCGCAGGAGGAAGAGAGCGGCATGGAATGCCTTCAAAGGCATAGAAGAAATAGCTAAAAGGACAAGGAACCTCCGGCTCGGGCACATCTCTTTGACTCCACTGTTCTCCCTGCATTAACATATGCCTCAGAGACCTGGGCCCTACGAAAGCAGGATGAGAATGCTATTCGGGTCTCCCCAGAGAGGAATTGAAAGAGCTATGCTTGGAATATCACACCTCACTCAAGTGAGAGAAGGAATTCGGAGTTCTGACCTCCGTCGCTATTCCAGAATCAGGGATGCTGTCTCATATGCCAAGGCATCAAAAAATCAGATGGGCTGGACATGTAATGCGATTTGGAGATGACCGCTGGACTAGAGCCATTACTGACTGGATCCCACGGGATGTCAAAAGATCACGTGGCCGCCCACCTACAAGATGGTCAGACTTCCTTGTCAAGACCCTGAGGGAACGGTTTGAGGCTCTTCATATTCCTGAATCAACCAGATGCCATTGGGCTACACTGGCACGTGATAGGGTCCAATGGAAATGTTACTGGCGCCTGCTGGAGCAAATCGATGAATAACGGGATTCAAGTGATCAAGTGATCAAGTGTTGAGCTGTAGACCTATCTTTCCACATTCTCGGTCAAAGTCAGCCAGCATATATGCCGCTTGGCTAATGTTTGGTGTTATTAGAACGATGTCGTCAGCGAAGTGGTGGTGGTGTAGTTGCTGACCATCTATCTTCACTCCCATTTCTTCCCATTCTAATTGTCGCATGATGTTCTTGTGGGTGGCGCTGAAGAGTTTTAGTGAAATGGTATCACCCTGCTGAACCCCTCTTTTGACATCGATGATCACTTCTTTGTAGAATGGTGAGATCCTGGTGGTGAATCCATAATACAGCTCATGAAGGATCTTGATGTATTGGGTTTGAACGCCCTGTTTGGCTAGGGCTTCGATGACCGCTTCAGTCTCCACAGAATCAAAGGCTTTCTTTAAATCAATGAATGTGAGACAAAGTGGCAACTTGAATTCCCTACAAACTTCAATGAGCTTGGTTACCGTGCGGATATGGTTGATTGTGCTGAATCCTTTTTGGAAGCCAGCTTGCTCACATGGTTGTCCTTCATCTAATGTTCTTCCAATCTTGTTTAGGATGACTCGAGTGAACAGCTTGTAGGTCACTGACAACAGGCAGATGGGGCGATAGTTGCTGATGTCGTGAATGTCTCCCTTCTTGAACAGTAGGAGTTATCCTGAGCAACACTGAGTGTTACCCAAACCCCATTCCTCAAAAAGGGTAAGGTATATAGTGTTCAAAATTGTTCAGACATTTATTATGTAGTGTTGCAGGACTCCTCTAAGGGCCGCTGCATCTGCTCTGAATTGCCACCTGCAAATCACTTCGCAGATAAGGGGGTAGTCTAAATGTGGCAGTTTATCTGACCATGTATCCTGTACTAGCTGGTATAAATATTCTCCCCATGCTACCACAATCATCGTGGGACTAGCTAGATCTTACCAGCATATTAGCCTGGCCACGTAGGACCCCTAAGTAATTAGACCAGAGAGAAATGCTGTTTGCTTCCAAGCAAACAAGCATGGCTCCCTGATATACTCAAAGGCAACTAAAATACAAAACTACAATGAAGTAGAAGAGACTTGTGAAGGCTTGGAGAAATATTTAACTGGCATTAGTATTAGTCTTTGGTACAGAGACATGCCATCTCAGAAACCCCCTTCTCTACCCTATAAAGGCATTTCCAGGCAGATCTTGGCTCAAAACATTAGCATACTAAAGGGCCTAGGTGAGGTGCAGGGAGGGATTACCTAAGGGCATTTGACCCTCCCTGCTTTCCATAACAGTGGGAGGAAGGTCTCAGTTACAGGGGTATAAAACTAGCCTGCTTTCTCTCTTGAGGTTTCTTTTTGGGCTCTCTCTTTGTGAGCGCTCACCCTTCTTGGAAGTCTTGTCTCCCCCTTTTACAAAGCCTTTACATGTGGTGGCCGCCATCTTGGCTTACACGTGGCTGGGGTTCTAGCCTGGAATCCTAAGCACTGGGCTTTTCCTTTTGCTGATTTATATGCCTGAACCTGTGATAAGTAAAGCCTTTTAAATCTGCATCGGATTTCTGAGTTTTCATCCATTCCTCGCCGGCTTCAGAGGTAGAAGGGAACTTGCTTCCCGGCACTGTTGGGGACCCCAGCGGAGAGCCCCGACAATGTAGGAGCTCCCTAGTTCCAAATATATATCTCTCTGTGATGGCTGCCAAAAGTGGTAAAAGAAGGAAAACTCCAGGAAGTTTGAGTACTTGATTCCAAAATTATGACTTTAGATTTGATCAAGATGTGAATTCATGGAGAGGTTAATTTATGGAAGCAAAGGAAGGGGAATTATTGATATCTTTACCATTTCCCCCAAAATGAGAAACCAGACATTACTGGTTTCCAGCAAAATCTTCTCTTGAAAAATGAGGGTATCTCTGTATCATGTTGCACGAAATTAGCCAGAGGGAAAAGGACAGATATAGAATAACTGCATTCATTGGTGAGATAAAAAAAAATGTAGTATGATAATAATATCTAAGGCCAGGCAAAACGTGAATGAGGAGGACTTGTCAGTGGTTGGAATCTACCACTTGTATGTCGGAGTCAGAGGTTAGGTAAGACAAAGAAGGGACAAGTGTGCTAATAATTGTTGGAAATGGTAATGCTAGCCAAGAACTGGGCATTGAATGTAGGCAAAAGGGATATATATATATATATATATATATATATATATGACATATATATATATGACAATTCTTAAATGTATGCAATGCAAGCCACAATGTGTAAGAGAAGAGGAGAAAGAGAGAGAGAGAGGGAGAGAGAGAGAAAGAATGACAGAGAGAGGGAGAAGAGGCAAAGTGCCTGCTATAGAAGAAGGCTGGGGGGGGGAGGGAATCAGGGGACATTGGTGGTTGGAAATGTGCATTGGAGGGATGGGTGCTGGAACACTGTATAACTGAAACCCAATCATGAACAGTGTTATAATTGTATATTGCATGTTGGCATAATCACTTGATCACTTGACATCCCGTTATTCATCGATTTGCTCAAGCGGGGTGCCAGTAATATTTCCATTTGACCCTTGATCACTTGATCACTTGAATCCCGTTACTCATCGATTTGCTCGAGCGGGCGCCAGTAACATTTCCATTGGACCCTATCTCGTGCCAATGTAGCCCAATGGCATCTGGTTGATTCAGGAATATGAAGAGCCTCAAACCGTTCCTTCAGGGTCTTAACAAGGAAGTCTGACCATCTTGTAGGTGGGCGGCCACGTGATCTTTTGACATCCCGTGGGATCCAGTCGGTAACGGCTCTAGTCCAGCGGTTGTCTCCAAATCGCATTACATGTCCAGCCCATCTGATTTTCGATGCCTTGGCAAACGAGACAGCGCCCCTGATTCTGGAATAGCGACGGAGGTCAGAACTCTGGATTCCTTCTCTCACTTGAGTGAGATGTGATATTCCAAGCATAGCTCTTTCGATGCCTCTCTGGGAGACCCGAATAGCATTCTCATCCTGCTTTCGTAGGGCCCAGGTCTCTGAGGCGTATGTTAATGCAGGGAGAACGGTGGAGTCGAAGAGATGTGCCCGGAGCCGGAGGTTCTTTGTCCTTTTAGCTATTTCTTCGATGCCTTTGAAGGCATTCCATGCCGCTCTCTTCCTCCTGCGCAGCTCAGGTTTTAGGTCATTCATCATGTTGACTTCTCGACCTAGGTACACATAACTGCTGCATTCAGAGATGTTTGTTCCATTGAGAGAGAATGGGGCCTCTGGAACTAGTTCATTTCTCATGAACATAGTTTTCTTCAGATTCAGCTGTAGACCTACCTTTCCACATTCTCGGTCAAAGTCAGCCAGCATTTGTGCCGCTTGGCTAATGTTTGGTGTTATTAGAACGATGTCATCAGCGAAGCAGAGGTGGTGTAGTTGCCGACCATCTATCTTCACTCCCATTCCTTCCCATTCTAATTGTCTCATGATGTTCTCGAGGGTGGCACTGAAGAGTTTTGGTGAGATGGTATCACCCTGTCGAACCCCTCTTTTGACATCAATGATCACTTCTTTGTAGAATGGTGAGATCCTGGTGGTGAATCCATAATACAGCTCACGAAGGATCTTGATGTATTGGGTTTGAACACCCTGTTTGACTAGGGCTTCGATGACTGCTTCAGTTTCCACAGAATCAAAGGCTTTCTGTAAATCAATGAACGTGAGACAGAGCGGCATCTTGTACTCCCTACAAACCTCAATGAGCTTGGTTACTGTGTGGATATGGTCGATTGTGCTGAATCCTTTCCGGAAACCTGCTTGCTCGCATGGTTGACCTTCATCTAGTGTTCTGCTAATCCTGTTCAGGATGACTCGTGTAAACAGCTTGTAGATGACAGACAACAGGCAGATGGGGCGATAGTTGCCGATGTCATGAATGTCTCCCTTCTTGAACAGTAGAACTGTCCTGCTGGTTTTCCATTGGGAGGGCACCTTGCATTCGGACAGGTAGCGTGTGAAGAGCCGAGCTAGTGTATTGATGAGCACCGATGGCAGATTCTTCAGATGTTCGGGTCTGGCTTTGTCTGGGCCTGGTGCTGTTCCCTTCTTTACCGATGAGATGGCATGTCTTATTTCAGAAGGGAGAACGTTGGGAATGACGTATCCATCCTGTGGAATTTGGTATGTGGGCAGGTGGATGTGGCTATCAAAAAGATTTGAGTAGAAGTCCTGGATAATCTTCTCCATTGCCTTTCTGGAAGATGTGATAGATCCATCAGGGCGTCGGAGGGCAGTCATCTTGGTCTTATAGTTGGCGAAGGACAGGCGGGCAGTGCGAATACTTTTCCCGGCTTCTGCTGCATCTTCCAGTATTTCTGCTCTTCTGTCTTTGAGGTCTGCTTTTATCGCTTCTCTGCACTGTTTAGCAAGCTTGGACGTTAGCATTTGGTCTCCTGAGGCTCGCGCCTTGCCACGTTGGCGAATGAGCTCGAGAGTTTCTGAAGACAAGCGTCCTTTTGTGTTTTTTCTCTCTCTCGGCATTCTTCGCACAATCATGGAGGTGCTGAACCAGTCGGTTGTATTCTTCATCGATGTCATCAATGATGGTATCTTCCCATGTTGCCGTCAATGGTGCTAAAGAGTTCCCAGTTGGTGGTCATTCTGGGAGTTCTCTTCTTAAACTTTGCAGCCTTTTCTCCCCGTTGTGGGAAGTAGAATTTTGCACGAAGGAGACGGTGGTCCGATCCTGTCTGGAATTTGGGGACGACAGCAACATCGGTCAGACAAAACCGTCGATTGAAGATGATGTGGTCGATTTCATTGTGGAACCCATTTGACCCTATCACGTGCCAATGTAGCCCAATGGCATATGGTTGTTACAGGAATACAAAGAGCCTCAAACCATTTGTTCAGGGCCTTGACAAAGAAGTCTGACCATCTTGTAGGTGGGCGGCCACATGATCTTTTGACATCCTGTGGGATCCAGTCGGTAACGGCTCTAGTCCAGCGATCATCTCAAAATCGCATTACATGTCCAGTCCATCTGATTTTTTGATGCCTGTGCAAACAAGACAGCATCCCTGACTCTGGAACAGCAATGGAGGTTGGAGCCCGGATTCCTTCTTTCACTTGAGTGAGGCGAGATATTCCAAGCATAGCTCTTTCGATTCCTCTTTGGGAGACCCGAATAGCATTCTCATCCTGCTTTCATAGGGCCCAGGTCTCTGAGGCATATGTTAATGCAGGGAGAACGGTGGAGATGAAGAGATGTGCCCGGGGCTGGAGGTTTTTTTTCCCTTATAGCTATTTCTTCAATGCCTTTGAAAGCATTCCATGCTGCTCTCTTCCTCCTGCACAGCTCAGGTTTTAGGTCGTTCATCATGTTGACTTCTTGACCTAGGTACACACCATTTGTACTGGGTGAAATAACTTCAGTGAGTGGCGCAACTGTTTAATGGGAGAACAGGGCTTGGAATAGAGGGAAGGGACCAGCAGGCACCAAGGAAGGGGCAGTACTGAGAGAAAATCAGCTTTTATTTAAATGGATATAAATGTACATTTGTCAAATTGAGCTTTTCTAGATATTCAGGAAAGGAAATTAGGAAGGCAAATCCTCCTTGAACTCTGAAATATTAAGCAACTGCCACAAGGAATTCCAAGGTGGTTACTATGAGCCTTTCATCTCACCCTAAGGTTTATTTACAGGTATCAGAAAAATAGTCCCAACTAGGAGAGCCTTCCATGGACCCTAGCAGTCCTTTTTATTTCTTGTGTAAGCAGGTCTAATTCTCAGAGTTCCCATGTACAAGACTTAACTTTTCTGATGCTCAAAGGAAATATAATAACAATCACCTTTAAAAATGTTATGATTCTGAAGTTTAAGGAGTCTCCCAAATAATGACTTGTTGTGTTTATCTAATTCTTATTCAATGGCGAATGTCTAAAAGAAATCATTATTAAATCTAGCTCACTGATTGCTTTCACTAAGTGTTAAATAATAAATAATGCATTTCTACTTCAATTAATCTACTTAGACATCTCATAGGCCAAACACTTTGGTGGAAATGTCCTAATCTACCAGATCAATCTGCAGCTGGACTCTGCCGCCTGCCGTTTTGAGCTCTCCAACAAAGAATTTTAAATTCCTGTTATGAGGTGAGCAGATAATTTAGATGGTCAAGTTCTGTCATTGAGCTCAGACTAATAAGTAAGGTGGTGCCATAATGACAGCTTAGAAAGTCTATTCAAGATGAAATTTGGAATGAATGTAACTAACACTTAATTTTTTCCTTAATTATTTATGCTTGAACATTTTCACCTAAATATGTTTTTAAAAGTATTCATAATTAGTTTCTAAGTATAACTTGCTCCATTATATTTTAAAGTCTTATTATACCACTGTGAGATCTACAATTAAAAAGATGTTCATGTTTAGGTTTCAGTCATACAGTGTTCTAGCGTCCATCTGTCCACCAGTGCCCACTGCCCACCACCAATGTCCCCCTGACTCCTTCCCCTCCTACCCAGCCTGCCTCTATGGCAGGCACTTTGCCTCTACTCTCTCTCTCTCCCTCCCCTCTCTCTCTCTCTTCCTTCTCTTATACATTGTGGCTTGCCATACATATATTTAGAGGCTATCATGTATATCTCTTTGACTATATTCAATGCTCAGTTCTAGGCTTGTATTATCATTTTCAGCATTTATAAGCACATTGTTCCCTTCTCTGTCTTACCTAATATCTGACTCTCACATACTTACAGTAGATTCCAATCACTGACAAGTCCTCCTGGTCCATGATTTGACTGTTCTTGGATATTTTTATATCCCACCAATGAATGTCGTCATTCTATATCTGTCATTTTCCCTGGCTAATTTCACTCAGCTTGATCCTGTCCATGTCCTTCTGTTTAAAGGCAAATTTCATAGCTTCCTTTTTTCTTGATTGCTGCATAATATTCCATTGTGCAGATGATCACCTATGTCAGGCACTCTGGGCACTGCTGAATTTCCAGGCAGCTACGTGTAAAAAATGAACTTAGACCTCTGTCGAATACCATGCACGAAACACAGATCAAAATGTATTAAAGATCTCAATATCAGACCTGAATCCATAAAATACGTCAAAAAAATGTAGAAAAAAGCCTCCACAACATTGACGCTAAAGGCATCTTCAAAGATGAAACACCACTAACAAAACAATTGGAAGCAAAGATAAACATATGGGACTACATGAAATTAAAAAGCTTCTGCACCTCAAAAGAATCGCGACCAAGATACAAAGACAGTCCACAGAGTGGGAAAGAATATTCACCCAATTCCCATCTGATAAGGGGTTAATATCCAGGATATATCAGGCACTGGTAGAAATTTACAAAAAACAAAACAAAACAAAACAAAACAAAACAAAACAACCCCATCAAATAATGGGGAGAAGAAAGAACAGAAACTTTGACAAAGAAAATATTTGTATGGTCAAAATACATATAAAAATGCTCATCATCACTAATCATCAGGGAGATGCAAATCAAAACAACAATGAGATATCTCACACCACAGAGACTGGCACACATCCAAAAGAACAAGAACAACAAGTGCTGGTGTGGATGTGGGGAGAAAGGGACTCTCATCCATCATTGGTGGGGATGTCGACTGGTACAGCCTTTTGGAAAACACTATGAATTCCTCCAAAAACTAGAAATTGTGCTCTATTATTTTTTAAAATGTATTTTATTAAGGAACTATGATTTATAGTTATTATTAGTTTAATTTTAGACATATAATATTCTACCACCAATCCCTCCACCAAAAATATTGACAGCGCTTATTAAATGATCAAATGCTTCTGTTTTATTAAAATTGTCAAAAAATCAACAGAAACTCTAAGTACTCAACATAACTATGTATCATTTATGTAGCACCATTATTTTTGCATGTTAAGTTCTGATTCTTTTTCCTGTTGATATTTTATGTACTTGAAAAGAAACATCATTTAACTTGACTTTTAAAAATTGGATTTTCTGTCATATTTTTATTATAAAAATAATGCTAAAATGAACATTTTGTGTAGGGAGCTTTTGTGATTTTTGGTGGGGGTAAGGGCCTAAAGACCTATTATCCAATGTGAGCTCATAAATTTAGTAGCTCCTCCTTGGATTAGACATGAATACTTTATTAAAGGTAGAATAAGGCAACAAATAGAAAGTCGCTATATATTAAGTGTCTGTTTTCAATTACTAGTTATCTGACCTTTTTCTATGTGTTTGCTTATTAAAATTTGCCTTATAATTTTTCCATTTTATAAATCTTTTACCTAGAATCTATCAGGGCCATTGATTTATCGCTTCTAGGTGATTTCTTCAGGATTTGCAACCACCTCTACTTGAGTATTAGAGGGTCAAAAAATAATAAGTTACAAGTTAGGGTCATTAGTGCACAAACCTCAGTTCAAGTTAGATACTTGTACTCTCTGTGAAGTGGACGGTGTTTTCTGGGAGTCAGTGGCTTGCTCTGTTCACTATTTATGTTCTTCCAGGAGCTTCACCTACAACTCTTGAGAAATTGACTCAGACAGCTTTCATTTTTATCTCTATTTTCATTGAGTACCCTTTGCAATAATTCACTCTTTCTCGTCCTTGAAAGACTTTGTCTTTTCTCAGTAACCATTGTAGGTCACAGTCTCTCTATTCCCAAATGTTTCCTGAGGCTGTGCAATCCTGTATCTATTTACAGGGCATCTCCCAGGGGACTTTGAAGCCCTATTGGAAGAGAAAAGGAGGAGTGCATTTTCATCTCCTGTCCTGCATACACAGAAAAGATGAGATTCTGGGTAGAAATGGGAGCTACCATAAATGCTTATAGGAATGTTGGGTGACACTTAGCTTATGTGAAGAGCTACTCCCTGCCTTTAGGGAATCTCTGGAGCAGACACAATGGGAACTTAGGCAGAATGGGATTGATTTCATAATTTTATATGGCATAAATATTTTATCATGAATATTATGAATCTTGCTTGCCCCAGTTCAATATTCTTCCTGCTCCCATGGGTTCCCTCATGGGACATACATGTAGATATTCCAAGAGTACTGGGCCACATTGAATCAAACATAATGTAACCAGTTCTCCTGGTCCAAAGAGACATGCCAGTGTGCCTCTGGGCAAACTGACATGTCTCTGATTCTAATGGCAACGCCAAATTGAATTATTCTGATGGATTTTGGACCTTAGTGGGATCTAGAGTCTGCAATCAGCTGGCTATATATTCATGGTAAGAACTATCAATGCCATTCTCTACAAATTACATTCTGAACTGCTTTCTGGTTCAGAGATGCAGCCCCTTCCCACTCTGCTAGGGAGATTTTATTTCAGGGAATCAGCTCTGGCATTTGTGAAGCCAAAGGGCCCACCTGAAGATCTGCATTTCAATAGGGTCCTTTACCAGGCTTCATCTCTAGATAGCCCAGCCCAGGATGGGCTGTGCTGGAAGTTTTTGGCAGCCTTCTATCTATAAAAATAAGCTAGGGGAAAGGACTTTTTGGCTGTTTTGGCTTCTCTTTGCTCTTTGCCTCTACTTTCCGTCTCTCCATTCTCTTCCCCGTTAGGCCTTGGCACATGGTAGCGACCATCTTGGCCTAGGATTCTGAACCTACACATGGCGGGGCCCACCTAGGGAACCTAAAGTCCGAGGTTTTTCCTGTTACTGTATTATATACCAGAACCTGTGAGAAAAAGCCTTTTTAAACTGTGCTGGACTCCTGAGTTTTCATCCATTCCCCACTGGCTTTGGAGGTAGAAGAGAACTCATTCCCTGATATCATTGAAACCCCAGAGACTCCCTGGCATAGGAACACAAAGCTTGTAGGTACTTAGCAACACTTGCATTCTGTGAATTCCTCTCCTGAGGAATAAATTTCATGCAAATATTGGGCTGAAGTAATACATAGTACAGAGAGTAGAGCATTTGCCTTGCATATGGATGACCCTGGTTTGATCCCCAACATCCCATATGGTTTCTCCGAGAACCACCAAGAGTAATTCCTGAGTTCAGAACCAGTAATAAGCCCTGAGCATTGCCACGTGTGACCTAAAAAGTCAAAACAAAATCCAAAAAGAATTTTATGCAAATATCCAGTTATTAATCCAGCCCATTGTATTCTTTTTTTTTTTTTTCTTCTTTTCTCAAAGTAGAAATGTTTATTGAAAGAAAAAAAAAAAGAAAAGGTAACTCCTTGTGTGGGGAAGAACTTAATTCTGTTCCTTAGTATAGGAAACTGTCCTATGTTAATTCCCTATCATACTTTTTCTAGGGCCTAAATAACTTGTTAATTTTTAGAGTATTGAAGTTTCTCTGAAGTATTTTATGTTCATCAAGGAATTCCAGTTCCTCCATGAGAACTATGCTTGGAGCTACAATTCTTCTTTCAACCTCTCAGAATCTTTCCTAGGCTCCATGGGGTTGATATTTTATTGTTTCTGCTTAAAAAATTATTTTTTACTACAGTTTTACTGAGGTATCATTAATTTGCAATGCCTAGATATGTTTTAGAGGTACAGTTTTGTGACTTCAAAATATATCCATTTTTTGGTAAGATGTAATTTTTATGGAAAATTTCCTAACATCCCTCAAAGCACCAGTGTTTTCCACCAGAGGCCATCTGTGTCACTGCCATTGGGTTAACTTCTAAATTGCTTTACCAGAATGATGTCAATGATTAGTGGATACCAAATGTGAACTATTGCTTTCTCCATAAATTATCTTCTGTTTCACAATGTTGTCCAATTTCTTAACAGAATATTCTTTAAAATTTCTCTTTTACCTTTATTTAAACACTGTGAATTATAAAGTTGTTCCCAAAAACCAGTAGTTTCAGGTATTTAGTATTTTAAACCCAGTCCCACCACCAATGTGCCCTTACTGCCACCAAGGTCTCTACTTTTCCACCCACTCCCCAAGCCTGATCCCTTAGTAGGCACAAGTTAACTTACTTTCTATTATTTTCTATGGCATTTATCTTGTAGAGCTCGTGTATCAGTATTGTAGCAGCCATGCTCTGGGAATTACAAATTCTTTAATGGGGTGATAAAGTTGGAGTTATATTTTAACTGGACAGAATAGACTTTCTAAAGAATGGAAGAATATCAGGGTTATAGATATAGTAGGTGTTAAAGCATTTGCCTCACATATGGCCAGCCCCTGTTCTATTCCATGCAACAAATGGTGCTAGAGTGTTGCAGAATATGTCCATGGAAATCCCAAAGCAATGTTGGCATGGCCTGGGTAATCCAAGCAGCTGCATCTTTGGCCTAAGCATTGATCCAATGGACCAGTTTGTCAGGAATAGTTGAGCCCACTGATCATCACTTGAGGGATACTCCCCCAGTAGAATAATGACACCATACCATATTACACTTAGAAACATTTGTGCATATTACATGTAACTGCCTAGCTTTAGAAAAATAAAGGTCTGTCTGTCTGTCTGTCTGTCAGTCAGTCAGTCTGTCTGTCTGTCTGTCTATCTATCTATCTATCTATCTATCTATCTATCTATCTATCTATCTATCTATCTATCTATATCTATCTGTCTGTCTGTCTGTCTGTCTGTCTGTCTGTCTGTCTGTCTGCCTGCCTGCCTGTCTGCCTGTCTGTCTGTCTGCCTGTCTGTCTGCCTGCCTGTCTGTCTATCTGTATCTGTCTATCTGTCTGTCTATCTATCTATCTGTCTATCTTTCTATCTCTCTATCTCTCTCTCTATCTCTCTCTATCTATCTCTTATCTCTCTATCTATCTCTATCTCTATTTCTATCTCTATCTATCGCTCTGTCTGTCTGTTTTTCTGTCTATGTATCCATTCATATCAAAGTGGGAAAATAAATTCAGGATCTCAAACAAATTTTCTCTGCCCCAAGTAGTCAATAGTATCAAAGTATCAAAGTCAGTATCAAAGTCAATTAGATACTGAAGTGACAGTGTTCATTGTGTTAATAGAAAGACCAAGGAAAGCTCATACAACTCTTGAAGCATGGAGTTAATTTTTTCAGTTTTTCTTTTTTGTTCTTTGGAGAAAAATAAAATAAATGATTTGGAAAAATCAAGACATTATTTGTTGCAGTACACTCCTGCCCAGAGCCTCTGCATCTGGCCTGGAGTT
This sequence comes from Cryptotis parvus, assembly GCA_021461705.1. NCBI lineage: Eukaryota > Metazoa > Chordata > Mammalia > Eulipotyphla > Soricidae > Cryptotis > Cryptotis parvus. Next base: position 142,862 of record JAJIBD010004031.1, read on the forward strand.
GCCTCCTGCAGGTCATTTTGTAGATAGGAGGAAGACAATTTAAGTGTGGCAGTTCATCTGACCATGTATTCCATACTGGCTGGTATATTTTCTCATGCTGCCACAATCATCATGGGACTAGTTAGATCTTACCTGTATATTTGCCTAGCCACATTGGATCTCTAAGTAATTAGATCAGAGAGAAATGCTGTTTGCCTTCAAGCAAGCAAGCAGGGCTCTCTGATAACTCAAAGCTAAAATATAAAACAACCATGAAGTAAAGATGAGACTCTTGTGAAGGCTTGGAGATATATTTAACTGGCTACAGAATATTCTTTGGTACAGATGCATGCCTTTGTATTCTGAGATACAGCTCATCTCAGAAACTCCTTCTCTACCCTACAGAGGCATTTCCTAGGCAGATCTTGGCTCTGCAATATTAACTTCTCAAAGGGCCTAGGTGAGGTCCTGGGAGAAATTACCTGAGGGCATTTGACCCTGATGGCTTCCCATAGAAGTGGGAGATCTGGGTTGCAGGGATATAAACCGAGCCTGCTTCTCTCTCTCTCTCTCTCTCTCTCTCTCTGGCTCTTTCCCCTTTCTGCTGTCATCTCTTGACTGTCTCTTCTCTGCAGGGCCTTAGCATGTGGTGGCCGCCATCTTTGCCTACACGTGGCCACAGCCCAGCTGGGAACTCTAAGTTTAGGGTTTTTCCTATTGCTGATTTGTATTCCCTGAACCCGTGTTAAGTAAAACATTTTGAAACTTCACCGATTCTTGTGTCTTTCTCCATCCACCGACCGCCGATCCCCTGGGACAAAAGGGAATCCCTGACCCTGCTCCCGGATTTTGTGCAGGGCGCCTCACGTTTCCCTGCAATTATTTATTATGTTTGATCTAATATCATCATTAGTACCTCTGCTAAGACAATTGTTCCAGTATATGATTTTATTGGGAAAGCAGAGATAGTTGGAGGTATTCATGGGACCATGTGGTACAAGGGATCTAATCCGAACCAGAGAGTTCTGTAGGCTAAGCTTGCATTCTATCTCTTTGAACCATCTCTCTGCTCTTGGACATGATTATTTAAGAACTCTTCTAAAATGCTTCAATTTACTTAGATGGTGATGGAGATTTCAAAAGCAAAAGCGCACTATAACTTATTTTCAAAATCACAGTGAAGGGCACTTAGAAGTATGCCTCTTGGGGAAAGGTATATAATCATGACCTGATAATGTGATTGTGTCTTTGCCAGTAAATTACAAAGTGGTAAATAATAACATAGTAAGTAACAGAAAATAAATGGGTCTATATTATTCCATCCAGGAAATGGGATAATGGCTTTGTAATGCAAGCCGTCTTGTCTTTATATATATGCTCCTGCCCCGCTGTCTTCCTTTAGTAAATGGTGATGTCCATTCTTGCCCCATCTGATCTCCATGGGTATTAAGATACAAGCCTTGGAAAAGAAAGATGCAACACAAACACAGTGAGTCTCCCGAATATTTACAGACCTTCATGGGAGTAGCTAGAATGTCCAGCTGATTCTTCATACAAACATCTCAGTGAGTAAGGCACAAAGGTTGCTTGACTATGAGGATGTTGATTTTGTTCCAAATGGTATTCCTGAGCTATAAATTCTTAGTAATTCACGGTAAATACACTATTAAATGTGTGATTTTTTGTGTCTGGACAACTAGTTTCCCTCGGGGAACCACAAGTAACTTGAGTGTCTTACCGGGCAGTGAGAAAGATCTTCCATTTGGTGCTTTCTGGATCTGCCTCCAGAAAGGCCATGACTGACAGATAAAAATGTCACTGCTTGGGGTAACAATGCTGAACCACATTGTCAGATTAAAACTAAATTCAATGCGATAGAGAGTTAATACAGAAAGTGAGGCACTTGGCTTTGCATGTACATCTGGCAGCCAAGACCCTGGGGCCGATCCTGAGCACCACATATGGTTCCCTGGGCACCAGTAGGGGTCGCTCCTGAGCACAGAGCCCAGAATAACTCTTTTTTTTTTATTAATTTTTTTATTTTTACAATTACAAAGATATACAATTAAAAAGTTCATATTTGGGTTTTGGTCGTACAGTGTAGCAGCACCCATCCCGCCACCAGTGCCCATCTCCCACCACCAACGTCCCCGGTTCCCTCCCCCTCCCCCCAGCCCTCCTCCATGGCAGGTTCTTTATTTCTTTCCATTTCTCTATCTTTCTCTTTTCCTTCCTCTCCAGACTATGGATTACAAAACATACATTAAAGGGTTGTCATGTGTATCCTTTTGCCTCTATTTAATGCTCAGTTCTAGGTTGGCATTAGTACCCTCACAATTGTTAGCACACTGTTCCATTTCCAGAATAACTCTTGAGCACTTTGACTCTACCTTCCTTCCACCTTCCAGTTAAAAGTAAATGTTTCTACGAACAGAATTGAGAAGTTCACTTTTTGTTTACTTTTTTATTTTTTACCCGTTACCTAGAGAGGGAACAATATGTCTGAATCATCAACTAACATTTCCAAGTACTTCTTCTGAACCAAGTTTTCAACTCTGCAGACTTATTAATTTCCCAGTTGCTATGCTGAGGGACTGTTAAGTTCCTTGAAAGACGCTTAGATTCTAGACTTCTGCCCACTCCATGTGGTAGTATCCCTCTCTGTCATCATGAAAAAATAGCCTCAACGTGGCTCTTTCTCCTCTGGGGGTTCCATCCCTAGTAGATATCCATTGTCCTAAGATGGGCTTGAGAGATAGTATAAGAAGCAGGTACTTACTTACCTGTACTGCATAGGATCCCTGAAAACTTCCAAGTATCCCACTTGTGCAGAACCAGGAGTAGCCTCTGAGCCCTGTGGCATGTGTCTCCCACAAAATAAGTTCAACCAATAAAAGTTCAACATTTAAAAGTAGATCAAGGTAATGTACTCGAAAGTAGATCAAGGTAAGATACTGATAATCTTTCATTATCTCTATTGCAATCCACAACTTCCAAAAGGAAAGAGAGAGAGAGAGAGAGAGAGAGAGAGAGAGAAGAAAAGTTCCTGCCATAGAGGCAGACATGGGTGGGTGTAAGGAAACTGGAGACATTGGTGATGAGAAATGTACACTGGTGAAGGGAATGGTGATGGAACATTGTATAACTGAAACCCAATAATGAACAGTTTTGTAACTGTTTATCTCACTGTATTCAATTAAAATTTTTTAATGAAAAGAATCTGGACTTCTCTCTCGTCAGAACTCCACCCAGCAGACCAGCCTATCACAGCCCGGCTCCTAGCGACCGCTTGCGCCACGCGGTTCATCAATAAATGCTGGACTTAAAGATGCCTACAAGAGTATGCTACTTGCACGGCAGAGCCTGGCAAGCTACCCGTGTTGTATTTGATATGCCAAATACCAGTAACAATTATAGACCTCATTCCAGAATGGATTGAGGCTCTTTATGTTCCTGGAGCAAGCAGATGCCCTTGGGCTCTACTAGCATGAGACAGGACATATGGAGATGTTACTGGGGCCCGCTCGAGCAAATCGATGATGAACTGGAAGACAGTGATACAGTGAATAAAAAGAAAGTTTAAGGATAAAAAGAAAGTTTAAGGGAAAATTAATTAAAAAAGTAAAAAGAAAAAGAGTTCAACATTCAATCTTGAACTATGACTCTAGTTTTGGGTTGTTGTTCATTCGAGGCAGTGACCCTCAATCTTTCAGTCTCCTTCCACAGAGTGACGAAATCAGCTGCTTCATTTGTCCCACAGAAATATGACAGACACCCGTGGTCACACCACTATGCTGGAAATTTTCAACAAATACTTACGGTGGAATTAGGAATAGACAATGAATGAGTGTGCGTGCACCATAGCAGTTCTCGAAGAAAGGGGCTCTTGTGGGTTCACCTAACAACTACAGAACCCCTTGAGTTTGCTGCTGTTTACGTTCCCACAATGTGTGTCTAAGTTCTGTGTGTCTGTTTTTGGTGTTAGGTCATTATTGCACAATTGACAGCTCTCGCCTTCAACAGCATCTTCCCTCTAGTGTGTTTTTGTTGTCGTTGGCTTATTAGGTTGTTTTTACTTTCAGTTGTTATAATGTCAGATGTCAAACTAGACTCATTCCATAGTAAAAGTTCATACAAAAATAGAAGAATAAAATTTAACAGCCAGCTTCTACTACTTCTTTCTTGACATATACATAACATTGTTCACATTCTAGTCAATCATTTCCTACTCTTTGAAGGCTTTTTTCTATGTATTCCTACCACCATCAACAAAGGCTTATTTATGTAAACATATATGTGCATATAAAACACAAGGCCTCCCTTTATTTAAGTTTGTTGTAAGTGAAACCACAAAATAAACCATTGTCAAAGAAATAATGATAGTTTTACATATATAACTTCTGTTGAAATAAAATGGAAAGTAACTAATGGTAAATAAAAATTAACACACACTTTGGTTTAATAACTAGCCCTAGGAAATTATTGGCACTCTTTTCTAGATGTGTATAAACAATTTTTGACCTTTAGAAACTTCTTAGTTTTACATGTTCTTCTCTATAAAGCCTTTAGGTATAAGCATGTATATATATACATACACATATATATATGTATGTATATATGTATGTATATATATATATATATTTACATATATATACATACATACATCACTGGAGTTGGCACTCTAGCCAAAATAGGGAAACAACCCAAATTTCCAACTATAGATGAATGGATCAAGAACTTATGAGATACCTATATATCTGTATAGAAACATATATATAAATATCTCACAAGTTCTTTATAATCTATGTATCTATGTATCTATCTATGTATCTATGTATGTATGTATGTATCTATGTATGTATCTATGTATGTATGTATCTATGTATGTATGTATGTATGTATGTATGTATCTATCTATCTATCTATCTATCTATCTATCTATCTGCTCTAAGAAGGGCTCTTAGAGTCAGGAGGTCACACAACTTTTTCTCTTTTTGTTATATATATCACATATCACTTATCTTCCCATTATTTTCATTAATTTGCTCGAACAGGAACCAGTAATGTCTCCATTTGTCCCTGTCACGTGCAAGTATAGCCTAATGCCATCTGCTCGCTCCAGGAACACGAAGAGCCTCAAACCATTTGTTCAGTTTTTTGGCAAAAAGTCTGACCATCTTGTAGGTTTGCGGCCACACATTCTTTGGACTTTCTGTGGAATCCAGTCAGTCAGCTCTAGTCCAGCAGTTGTCCCTAAATCGCATTAAGTGTCCTGCTCATCTGATTTCTATCATCTTCGCAAATGAGACAACATCCTTGATTTTTGATTGTTGATGGAGGTTGGAACTCTGGATTCCTTCTCTCACTTGAGTGAAGCATGATACTCAAGCATGACTCTTTTGGTTCCTCTTTGGGCTACCTGAATAGCCTTCTCATCCTGTTTTCAAAGGGCCCAGGTCTCTGAGGCGTATGTTAGTGTAGGAAGAATGGTGGGGTTGAAAAGAACCTTCCCAGAGCCGTAGGTTCTTCATCTTCTTTGCCACTTCCTCGATGCTCTTGAAGGTGTTGCACGCTGCTCTCTTCCTCCTGAGTAGTTTAGGTGCTAGGTCATTCATCATGTTGAGTTCTCGACCTAGGTACACATAATTGTGCATTCAGAGATGTTCATTCCATTGAGAGCAAATGGAGCATCGGGAACTAGTTAATTTCTCATGAACATTGTCTTCTTGAAATTCAGCTGCAGTTCAACCTTTCCACACTCATGGTCGAAGTCTGCCAGCATTTGTGCCACTTGGCGGATATTTGGTGTTATTAGAATGACGTCATCTGCAAAGTGGGGGTGGTGTAGTTGCTGACCATCTATCTTTATTCCTTCCCATTCCAGTTATCACATGGCATTCTGAAGGTGTCACTGAAGAGTTTCGGTGATGACTGAATGGTGTTGGAATTATGTCCATGAGAAACTATTATTAATAGAAACTTATACCCCCCCAAACCAAAATAAAACAAATTTATAGATAAATTACAATTTAAATACAGGACCAGAGATGTAGTACAGTGAGTAGGTAACATGCTTGCCTTGCAAACAACCAACTCAGGTAGGTGTCCTCAGAATCGAATATGCCTACTAAGCTCAGTGAGTGATCCCTGAACATCGGGAATAAGAAAACTTAAGTTTGTCAAGTTTTTCCAGCTTTCCAAGCAAATTGCTTTGGGAATTTGTGTAATATTGAGATTTTGTAAAATCTGAAGTCACTTGATCACTTGAATCCCGTTATTCATCTATTTCCTCGAGTGGGCGCCAGTAACATTTCCATTGGACCCTATCACGTGCCAATGTAGCCCAATGGCATCTGGTTGATTCAGGAATATGAAGAGCCTCAAACTGTTCTTTCAGGGTCTTTACAAGGAAAAGCCCTAGCCAAACAGGGTGTTCAAACCCAATACATCAAGACCCTTCGTGAGCTGTATTACGGATTCACCACCAGGATCTCACCATTCTACAAAGAAGTGATCATTGATGTCAAAAGAGGGGTTTGACAGGGTGATACCATTTCACCAAAACTCTTCAGCACCACCCTTGAGAACATCATGCAACAATTAGAATGGGGAAGGAATGGGAGTGAAGATAGATGGTCGGCAACTACATCACCTCCGCTTAGCTGATGACATTGTTCTAATAACACCAAACATTAGCCAAGCGGCACAAATGCTGGCTGACTTTGACCGAGAATGTGGAAAGATAGGTCTACAGCTGAATCTGAAGAAAACTATGTTCATGAAAAATGAACTAGCTCTTGAGGCCCCATTCACTCTCAATGGAACAAACATCTCTGAACGCAGCAGTTATGTGTACCTAGGATGAGAAGTCAACATGATGAGCGACCTAAAACCTGAGCTGCACAGGAGGAAGAGAGAGGCATGGAATGCCTTCAAAGGCATCGAAGAAATAGCTAAAAGGACAAAGAAACTCCGGCTCTGGGCACATCTCTTTGACTCCACCATTCTCCCCGTATTAACATATGCCTCAGAGACCTGGGCCCTACGAAAGCAGGATGAGAATGCTATTTGGGTCTCCCAGATAGGAATTGAAAGAGCTGTGCTTGGAATATCACACCTCACTCAAGTGAGAGAAGGTATCCGGAGTTCTGAGGTGCAGCTACATAATGATCATCATTGAAATAAATACATATTCTGTTGTGGTGAATCCTTTGATAGTTGGTGAACTAACTTGTCATCTGTGTCACTTGTTTTCCCGTTGTTCATAGATTTGCTTGAGTGGGCACCAGTAACATCTCCATATGTCCTGTCACATGCTAGTGTAGCCCAAGGGTATCTGCTTGCTCCAGGAACACGAAGAGCCTCAAACCATTCATTCAGGTCATGGGAATGAGGTCTATAATTGTTACTGGTTTTTGGCATATCAAATATGACATGGCTAGCTTGCCAGGCTCTGCTGAGTGGGTGGGATACTCTCGGTAGTAGACTCTCAGTTCGTGCATATACTGATGAACCACAACAACAGGGAGATATCAGCTTTTCTCTTGGGTGGAGCTCTGACAAGCTGTGGATTCTGAAAATTCAAAATGGTTGCCCTCATGCTGTGGGGGTTCCTCTGGCTACTTTCAAGAGAACTAACTTCGTCACACAGTTCAGTTACATTACACTGATATAGTCAAGAGAACAGAATGATTATCCTGAAGGCAGAGGGACACAGTTGTAGTAATACCAGCAGTGACAGTAGAGGCCTTCAACATTGAAGGATTAACAATAACAACATAAAATCTAACTTGTCTTCTCAAAATATCATTTGACATATTGAGCACACCATTCACTTACCAATAACTAAACTGATAAATGACATAATGTTTATGGATGACTATCTGCTATCTCAAGACCTTAAAATCTCAATACTCAATATCTCAATACTGCTATCTCAAGACCTTAAAATTCTATTACCCAGAGGAATGACCCAGAGGGCTAATGACCTAACAAGGCTCTTCTGGTTTCCTTGGACACATAGTCCCATCCAGTCTATCACCCCTGCCACAGAATGTAGGTGACCATTTTAGCATCCCAAAGAGCACGTGACTACCTTTCCAGTTTTAAAAGAGAAAAGCACATTTCTGGACTTCCATGGCTCTTAAGACAGAGGCAAAACTCCCCACACATTCCTTCCTATGTCTTCCTGACTTGCTTTTTACTATACCCACATCCTTGCTCAGATTAGCCATTCTCTGGACTCTTGGTCAACCCACATGCCTTCACATGGATCACTCTCCTCCTACTATCTCTTCTAAAGTGTCTCTTTCCTGAGGGAAGCTCTGCAGAGTTCTTCCAAGGGTCAAACCCTCCAGGCTGTCTTTCCCAAGAGGGGCTCTTAGAGTCAGCAGGACACACAACTTTCTCTCATTATGCTCTACATCCCTCCAACTTTCCCAGTGCCTCTTGTGTGTCTGTGTGAAATTAGTGAATACTCCTTGATGGCATCCCTACCTCCTTTCTTGTGTCCAATCTAAGATAATTCCATTGGAGCTGGGAGAGCTGAGATACTCCCAGATGTCATCTTGGTCTTGCCTCTAGCTCTGCCTCATCCGTGTGACCCAGATGGGTTTTTATTCTCTTACATCCTGCCAGCCAGTCCAGGCTGTCAAGGAGCTCGGAGATGATTTAATATCTGTCTCCCTTGGTCGCCCGAAGAAAACTGCTACATAAGTACAACATAGAATCATAATTGTTATTTATGATTATTATTGAAAGTGTGGTAGATCATCTTGATAGTGAGACCTAATGTTGGACGGGTATTGACAAACCATCCTGTGATTTAATAATCTTTCTGACCATTTTTATTTATAAATGAATCTTCTGTCAACATCAAATTCTCATTAACATCATTAGCATTCTACACTCTCCTTGGTAGGATCATGTAAAATTGATGGAATCAGATTTCTATGAGATGCAATGTGTGCCGCTGGGTTGTTATTTATACTTAGTATTCTGGAAGCCTGGGATCATAAGGTCTTGTAAATAAACATTACATTCAGTGATATCACCTTTCATTTAGAAAGGGTCTTTATAAAGCTTTTAAAATGGCACGGGATGGAATACTCATTATTACAATGGGGAAGGATGGCACAATTGTTTTATGTGTATGAATTTATGGGTAATAAGTGCAAATTAACATCAGATAAATTGATGTGAACAGAGTACATTTAAATTGAGATAGAATCCTCCGATTGAGAGCAAAATTCTTTTCCAAGTATTTATTGACCTCCAGCCTTTCTAATCATTATAAAAGCTAGAGCTTTCCACTTGGGCCCCTCGGTTGTGAAGGAACTTAATGCTGGGCACTGAACACTGGTCAAATGATGCATTTTTTTCAAATACCCAGCAACAGCTGCTGCTTATCGGGTTACCAGCACCACTTCCTGAAGAATTTGATTTTGTTTCAGAGATAGTAAAGCTCTGACCAGGCTGTCTCAGCAGGGTGTGAACTATGAGAGTGTAGCCTGTAGTTGTCATGTTATTCTTAGTGAGCCCAGACTTTATAAAGAGAGCACAGACCCTTCTCCACTTAAAGTGGGGTGAGAAGGGGAAGGTGTGTTGATTTTGAAGTTTTGTGAATCACAGTGGTGTTTTTATGATTAAAGATAGACAACAATTTACACTATTTTTATATTATTGTAAAAATAAGTTAGAGCATTTTATAACCCCCAAGAAGAAAGATTCATGGAGTAGAACTGGGATTGCAAAATGCCTGGGCGCTTCCTGGAACTGTGAACTTCTTAGGGTTACAAGAAAGATGCTGGCTCATTTGCCAAGCCTCCCTCCTAAGGGATCAAGTTCAAGGCTAAATTTCAAAGTATTTCTTGTGCTGCAAGATTTTGGAATGTCTCTTCAGCGAGATGCTCAAATATTGTTGACATGTTTAACTCCTTCAACTTGTCTCCACCCAACGTTCTCAGTTTCTCTGCTTCACCATATCAATAGAGCAATGTTTTGGATTGAAGAAGCAACGTCTTGACAGAAATCTTCCTTTAAGTGGGAACTAACTTTTTGTCATCAAAATGACTCTTGATCTACAATGAAATCATCTTTCAAATTGAACTGTGAAAAAGATAAAAGAATGAAAGAAAGCCATACAAGTCCAATTTTATTGTCAAAAGCTAGAAAAATATATAGAACTCGGAAATCAGAGGAATTTAAAAAAATGTAACTTGATCTTTAAAAAATGTTGCTTTGGGGTGGAGCTAAAGCTCAGTGGGTGGGAATTTGCTTTGCACACAGCCAATCTGGCTTCAATCCACAGCACCTCTGTGATGCCTCTGACTACTGATCACTCAAGGAGGCATCCTTGAGTGAAGAACTAGGTGGAAATACCGAGCATCACTAAGTGTGAACCCAAAACCAAAAGAATTAGTAAAACAATGCCATCTTTAAAGATTTATTCTCAAGGAAAGAGCTAAAATATGTTTGGCTAAAATGTTCATTGCAGAATCTTTTGGAATAATGAGTAGTCTGCTTATAGTGCACTTCTAATGGATACCAAAATTATTTTGAGGACTATAGTTAGATATTTTAAAGCCATGCATTACTGACTTAGTACAAAGGTATTCCACATGCTATATGGTAACCTACCCACTGCTCCCATTCATGGCGAATATGTTCCAAGATGGTTGAACTATCCTGTACTGTAGTATCAGGCCCTATAAATACCAAGATTCTGTCCTGTACACAAATGTATAATACTTTTTATTTATGAATTTGACACAGTAAGAGATTAACAAAAATTATTAGTAAACAAGTAGGACAGTCATCAGCATACAATGCAGTAATAGTTGTGTGATGCTATCCTCCTTTCCAAATAAATATATCGTATATTCATATTTACTGACCATAACTCACCACAGGTGTCTCAAAATGAAAGCAGCAAACTGATAAGGGGCAATTATATGTTTATTTAAAAAAGAAAATATTCTTTAGGCATTTTTCCCCTATTCATATTTTATTGCTGAAAGGTGAGATGTATAGCAACTCCTGGCGTGAAAACCTTACTTTAAAAAGAGCATCAATAAACAACTTTTAGATTAATATCAGTGTTTAAAAAGGTTGACCTTTCACTTTCACTTTTCTAAAAAAAATTATGTTAGGGGCCGGGCGATAGTCCAGTGGGTAGGGCATTTGCCTTGCATGCAGCCGACTTGGGTTCGATCCCTGGCATCCCATATGGTCCCCACGCAGTGCCAGGAGTGATTCCTGGGCGCAGAGCCAGGAACAACCCTGAGCATCGCTGGAGTGTGACCCAAAAAGCAAAAATAAATAAATAAAAATTTATGTTAATAGGTGGAACAATCTTGACCTGCCTTTGGTGTATCTAGTGAGGAAAGAAGATCTTTCAAAGCAGACTATTGTAGTTGTTAGTTTGGGGTCTTTGGCACTTAAATCAAGGAGGATATAAGCACTAATAAAGCACCTGGAATACAGCCTCTGGGTGAATATTGAGTCAGCTAAAGGTTGGATGGATGGGTGCAGTGTTAAGAAAGAGATTTAACAGATTTCTTCTCATTCCTTCAGTTGTGAACCAAAACTGAGGATCTGCTATGTAAGAGCTCAGAGTCAGGGGTGGAAAGACAGCTATGAAGGGCTTTGCGGTTGAGTGTGGAACTGATCAGATTTGAGCTTCCTAACAGAAAGAGAAGAAAAATATAGAAATATGTTGACAAAGAAAGGCAAGATAACCAGCTCATTCCATTTTTCCAATATGTGCTCTCTTTTTTAACCAATTTTTAATATTTCCATTAAGTTATATAGTACAATTTTAAGCAAATGTCAACAGGAATTCAGAGGAAAATAATCTCAGAAACAAGGAACACACCAATGCTCTTTCATTCCAGCTTCACTGTTTATTAGTAGCCTTGATGGTGCTGGGTCATCCATATTGTCCGTGTTAGCCTCATCATCAATTTTCAGAATGCTCTAACAGTTTCAGTTGCCAGAGTTACTGCAATGACTAAAACTTGATTGTCCAACTGGATTGGACAACCAGTTCCTCAAAATGATGAAAATTCCACCCTTTTGAACATTAATGCCTGAAGTTTTTCTCCTTGGGAATTAAGTTTCTAAGTTTTGTTACTGTTGAGTGGGGCGGGCCAGCATTTTCCATGGGAGTCAACAGAATGATCTCCAACGCACCTGGAGAAATACAAACGCAGGAGGATTCCGTACCACTCAATGTGTGCTCCGTAACTGCAGGGCCAATCCTATTTCTGTAGGATTCCGTGCCACTCAATGTGTGTACTCCATAACTGCAGGGCCAGTCCTATTTCTGTAGGATTCCATACCACTAAATGTGTGTACTCCATAACTGCAGGGCCAGTCCTATTTCTGTAGGATTCTGTACCACTCAATGCGGCGTACTCCATAACTGCAGGGCCAGTCCTATTTCTGTAGGATTCTGTACCACTCAATGCGCGTGCTCCGTAACTGCAGGACCTGTTCTATTTCTGTACCATTCAATGTGCGAATTCAGGCAACTGCAGGGCTAGTCTTGTTTCCGTAGGATTCTGTACCATTTGTGTGTACTCAGGCAACTGCAGGGCCAGTCCTGTTTCTGGAGCACTGCCTCCTGCAATAAGAGCTGTCTTCTGTACCAAACAGTGAATAATACATAGGCCGTCAGGAATGGAATGCTCAGCTTCTTCTATCACCAAGTTTTTTGAGTCTCAAATAACAATTGTAACAGTTTTGCCAGGGATTGTACAATCTGTAATTTTGAGTGGTTTGCCAGAGCCATTCAAACTTACTTCTTCAGCTAATTCAGCTGATCCCAATATCAGGAGTGACCTAATCATTATGGGCATCTATTACAGTTCCATCTGTCTTACAAACAAATTCAATGTCTTCTCTCCCAATATCCTTAACTACCATAATCTTCATTTTGGTCAGGATGTAATGCAAAATCACTACAAGCATCCCTTAGAATAGATTATGTAAGAAGATCTTTACATCCTGTTTTCTTAATCTGTTTGACTAAGTTTAGAATATAGACTCTCTCCTCTCAGTGTGCCATCCATCAGAAAATAATCGGAAACTACTTGATTATCCATGTCTGTTTTGGGAGCAGATAAGCAAAACTGAAAAAGCCCAATTTTAGCCTTTTCAACTCTGGTGATGCCAGAGTTTGATTTTTGGGGGGCAAGAACTAGTCCTACCAATTCACAGTCATCAGTGGTTCCACCCAACTTCCTAACTACGTTAATATCTCTAAGATCTACACTAGTAGCCGTGCTGGGTCAATAATCTTCATCACTGCATTTGCCTTTACACTCATTGGAGAAAACCAACTTGAATACTGAGAGACAACTTTTTGAATTCAATAATATGGCAGCTCTAATTAATAAAGTTTCTCTGTCATGCAGTTCCACAGGTCGGCCTGTCATTCAAAATGCTAAGACCCTTTCCCAAATTCTTCTGGAATAAATCAGAAATGATGTTCAGATGAATCCCTTTTTGAAGAAGTTTGTTACAGAACTCTAAGAGAGAGCCAGCAATGATGACCTCTGATGTGGTGTCACCCCCTGCTTCTATGTCTTAAGCCTTAGATGGCTTCACTGCTTCATCCGAGCTGCTGAATATAACATTTAATTTTTTTTTCAGAATGGTGGCAACTTGGGGCCCAAATGATAGTACAGTGGGTAGGGTGCTTACCTTGCAAGTGGCCTACCGACATCCCACCTGCTCTCTGAGCACTCCCAGGAGTGATTCCTGAGAGCCATGTCCTTAGGCATGGCAAATTTAGCTGGGTCTGTGGAGGCTCGGGAAAGATGGATGGATGTGGATTCTGGTGCTGAAGAGTAATGTAAAGCTCCCTTCACTTTCAGGACATTATCTTCCCCTAGTACTGAAAGTATAGGGACCCCCTCAGTCCCAGACAAAGCAGAGGGTTGGGAGGTTACCTTACCAAGTATCTGGACGTCAGAGAGATGGTACAGGACATCAGGCGCACGGCTTGCATGCAGCCGACTCTAATCTGATCCCTAACATCAGTCTTGTCCCTCCTGAGCATAGACCCAGAAACTGTATTGAGGAGAGGAGAAGTGAGGAGAGGTGAGGAGAGGAGAGTGGAGGAGGGAAGGAAGTGAGGAGAGAAGAGAAAGGAAGAGAAATGAGAGGGGAGTGAAGAAGAGAGGTAAGAAGTGGGGAAAGGAGAGGAGGGAGGGGAAGGGAAGGGAGGGCAGGAAACAAGAAGAGACAAGAGGGAAGGGGCAAGGAAGGAAAAGGAGTGGAGAGGAGAGGAGGGGAAAGGAGGAGAGGGAAGAGGAGAGGAGGGGAAAGGAGGAGAGGGAAGAGGAGAGGTAGGGGGAGGAAGAGGGTGAGGGAGGGAAGAAAGAAAGAGGAGGGGAGGAAAGAAGTGGAGAAGAGAGGGCAGGGTAGGGAAGGAGAGGGAGAGAAGAAAATTTTTCAAAAAGTAAGAGAAAAAAATGCATCTAACCATCTAAGACTTTCTGAGATGAATCTACAGTTCAGGAACAGACAAGCTTTGATTGACTGTAGGGCATTGACGTGGAGAAGGGTAAGCTCTGGGCAGAGGAGTTGGCCTGAGTAGACACCAAACAGGACATCTGTGGAATAGAAGGACCTTCTAACATGGCTCAAGCATCAGGCAACTGGCATGGCGCTGGAGAAAGACAAATGTTTTGGAGAAGATGTGACCCACAAGCATGGCAGGGGACACTTCAATGAAGGCATTGGCTTTCTACAACTGCTGTAGCAAAGCCCCACAGACTGGGGGCTTAATTGTCAGTTGTGGATTTAGAAGTCATGAACAAAGATGTGATCATGTACACAAGGGAATGACTCTCAGCTACAATAAAAGAAGAAATCTTGTTCTCTGGTATATTAGAAATGACTTTTCTTAGCTAAATAAGTCAAATAAGGAAAAATTACACATGAATTTACTCTTGTAGAACATATAGAAATATGTCAAAACTATAAACAAAACAAAAGCAATCTTATTCTTAAGGTAAACTTGGTGTTTACTGAAGGGAACTGGGATGGTGAAATTGGCTAAAGGGGGATAATTTTATGGTAGAAGATAAAACGTGATCTCTTGGTGGTGTTCAAAGATAGTTTGTAGAGATCCTGAGACCTACACACTGGTATATATTAATATTACCTCGATCAAAATTAGAAAGTACGCAAAAAGAAAAAATTTCATAAAATCTTTATATGATGAGCTGGAGGCGAAAGTAGAGCAGGTAGGGCACTTGTCTTATATGCAGTTGACCCAGATAAGATTCCCAGCATTTATATATGCCCCCACCCCCATGCATCACCAGAAGAAACTCCTGAATGCAGAGCCAGGAGAGAATTGCCAGGTGTGGCACCGAAAGCAAACAAATAAAGTTTTAAAAGCATTAATATATAAAATTCTAGTTTTCTATTGAATTGCTATTATACTGAAAACTGAATGCTTAAATTTTATAGCTTTAAATTTTTAAAAGAATCACTTGATCACTTGACATCCCGTTTGCTCAAGCGGGTGCCAGTAATATTTCCATTTGACCCTATCACGTGCCAGTGTAGCCCAATGGCATCTGGTTGCTTCAGGAATACAAAGAGCCTCAAACCATTCGTTTAGGGTCTTGATGAAGAAGTCTGACCAACTTGTAGGTGGGTGGCCACGCATTCTTTTGACATCCCGTGGGATCCAGTCGGTAATGACTCTAGCCCAGCGGTCGTCTCCAAATCGCATTACATATCCAGCCCATCTGATTTTCGATACCTTGGCAAATGAGACAGCATCCCTGACTCTGGAACAGCAACGGAGGTTGGAGCTCAGGGATTCCTTCTTTCTATTCTTTAAAAGAATAGAATCTTCTATTTTATTAATTCTGTTATTAATGAAGCAAGGTAGATTTATTGAATGAAAGTTACTCAGAAAAGTATGAGAGGAGAGAAAGTACATGCTCCTTGGAAAACATGGGATTATAAAGTAAGCCTGAATATCGCTTATTAAATACACATTCGTTGAGCTAGAAGGCATTCTGATAACCTTAGCTCACATTGATCACATCTTTAATGGCTCTTGTTTCAATAAGATCACATATAAGTTCCTTATATGTGTCATGGGGCAGAGCTGCTACTGGCTCTCACTGTGCCCAGCTGCTCATGAGGCGCCTGGGAGGGATGGAAGGTTCTAGCCCCGGCCCGCCACCCCAGCAGAGCCTCACAACAAAGCCAGATGACCCCCACTCCATGAGGACCTCCATTTTCCACTTCTGGACTTCCCCCTTGTCAGAACTCCACCCAGCAGACTAGCCGGCTCATCGAGATCTATCTACCCTGCTGCAATCTTTTTAATCTGGCCCAGGTATGCTGATCCAGAGACAGACATGGGGCAGAGCTGCTACTGACTCTCACTGTGCCCAGCTGCTCATGAGGTGCCTGGGAGGGATGGCAGGTTCTAGCCCTGGCCCGCCACCCCAGCAGAGCCTCATAACAAGGCAGACAACCCCCCCACTCCATGAGGACCTCCATTTTCCACATCTGGACTTCCCCCTCATCAGAACTCCACCCAGCAGACCAGCCTGTCACAGCCCGGCTAGCGCAGCAGCGCCATGATTCATCAACAAATGCTGGATTTCGAGATGACCACAAGAGTATACAATCTGCACAGCAGAGCCTGGCAAGCTACCCGTGTCATATTTGATATGCCAGATACCAGTAACAATTATAGACCTCATTCCCATGACCTGATGGAATGGTTTTGAGGCTCTTTATGTTCCTGGAGGAAGCAGTTGTCCTTGGGCTCTACTTGCATGAGACAGGACATATGGAGATGTTACTGGTGCCCACTCGAGCGAATCGATGATGAACGGGAAGACAGTGATACAGTGACAGTGATAAGTTCTTTGGGTTGAGGACTTCTCTCTCTGCATTGAGGGTAGGTGACTTTTTAGCTAACTACAGGGGAATGGGTTAAACCCAAAGAGCATAGAAACAGAGACTCTAAACATAGAGGCACAAGTTCCACTTCTCATCAGAGAGATGACAGAGAACAAAGATGAAATTAAGGAAGAAGTCTGAAGTCACACCGTCTTCGGCTCTCTGGCTGTGGGTCTGAAAGGGAGCTGACCCCACCCCCAAGTGGGCAGAGACAGGGGCCGCCATGACTGGTCAGCCCCTCCCTGATTTGCCAAGATAGCTCCAATAAAGATAGAAATGAACAGGAAAAATCACCACCTGCCCAGAATGACTGTAGGTTCTGAGGGAATAAAAAAATAAAACACTAAAAGCCACTAATCTCACGAAGGCAATTCCAAGGAAATATTATAACCACTGCTTCACAAAATCAGAAGAAAATCATTTGACAATTAGGATGTAAAAATGCATGTTCTCACTTGAAAGAGCAGCTGAAGTATATGAGAGATGTCAGGGACATAAATAGATGCCTGTGTGGAATAGCTAGGATTAAAAAGAGCAAACAGGAAACAGGACCAAAAGCTTCGTTATGCAGAACCGCAGAATGCACATGGCAGAAGGCAACCACTGCACTTACAGAACACAGATGTAAATGACAGAAAAGTAGACCAGGAGATGGTTCCCAGGGAGCAGAGCTTGCACTGCATGCAGGAGCCCAAACATTCATCCCTGGCACCACACAGCCTCCTGCTACTGTGCGGAATATAACCCCCTCAATACTGCTGGGCATACTAACACCCTGTGCCCCTCCCAGAAACAGAAGATGAGAAGGAAGAAAAAACAAATGACAAAAGCCTGATTTCACATGCCATCTGCATATTTATGTAGTAAAAATGTCCAGAATGATTGGCAAAGAAGTTTGTATAAAACATTACCCATCTAGAAATAATGCTTTAATGCAGTTTAAATAATGTTTTATTATAGTATTACTATACTTTTTAGATAAAATTATGAAGTTACATACATATGTATACATTAGGTTCTCTATCCTTTTTCCTTTTATCCTCTTTTTCTTCTTTCCTTGATATTGTGATACTTCCCCATTCATTAGGTAGAGCACTGGAGGATTTTTCATTTTAATTTATCACATGAATATTCTGTAATTTCTGTATTCTGATTGGATATTTTTATGTTTCACAAGTAATGCTGATGACAAATTGTTTCTTACAGCATAAATTATTTTTGGAGGATCATTTCTTAGAAATTAAATTACTGGGTCAAAGGGCATGCAAACCAGAGGTTCCCAGACTTTGTGATTTCACAGAACAAGACGTTTTTGAAAATAAAATAAATAAAGGACTAAAATAGAAATTTTCTTCTTCTGTCAAGTAAGCACATTTAAAAGGGAGAAAACTCTGATAGATGTAAAATTTCACCATATTTTTTCAGTATATTAAGAGAAATAGATATTCAAAACAAAAGCAAAAGCTCTATCCCCATGGTTATTCATAGTATGGTATTATATACAAAAGTTTGTGTGTCTGTAGAACTGAGGTGAACAGAGTCTTAGTGAAGCCATGTACTCGGCCACCGACTGTTGGTGTGTCAGCTACAGTGGGCCACAGAGTGTAGGGACTCAGTCCTAAGGTCTCACCCATCCGGATAGCAGCCCAGAATTTTCAGCAAGGGGATCCGTGTGTCCATGAATGTCAGCTACTTGGCTTGCATCTTCTTGGAGATTTAGTTTGTAAATTTGAAGAGCAGGGGGTGGGTTAGTCACTACATGGACATAGCTGAAAGTGGGTGTGGCTTCTGAGGCTTCTGGAAGTATGACGGTTGAGGGTTGGCGTGAAGGTGACTGACTTGCTCCCACTCCAAGAAGACCACAGAGTCTAAGTTGCACAGTACTGAAATTCCTGTAGGAGCCCACCAAATGACACGAGAAAGCAATATGGAAGCCAACTAAACCCAAAGAATAGAAACAGTAACAGAAGGCTCAACTAGTGATGAGCAGCTTAATAAATCCTCAGGAAAAGATTTAACAATCCTCTGGTGGGGTGTAACAATTTTCACAGATTTTCTTTTCCCCGGGGTATTTTTTGATAACTCCTTTAACCATTTGGCTGTAAAAAGTAACATAAAAGAATTGTTTTGTGCCCTCTAAGGGGGCAGACGTGGAGGTTGGTCGGAAAAAATGGGGACAGTGGTAGAGGAAAGATCACAAAGTTTGCGGGATTGATGTTGGAACATGAAAGACTCATAACAAACTGTATTATGAACAACTTTATAAAACTATCACTATCACGATCTTCCCGTTGATCATCTATTTCCTAGAGTGGGCACCAGTAATATCTCCGTATGTCCTGTCTCATGCTAGTAGAACCCAAAGGCATCCACTTGCTCCACTTGAGGCTATCTATGTTCCTGGAGCAACTGCAACTTTATAAAACATGGTGTTTAAATGAAGTAAAACTAAAGTTTGAGTGCTTAATCTTACTATACAGGACTTTTTTAAAATCAAGATAGTTTAGTTGCATGAAAAACTCAGTCTACTACCTTTACTATCACTATTATTTTGTCATTAACAGCCAGAGAGACCTATTTGCTGGTCCTTGGGAACACTGAGTAGATCTTCGTGCATCTGCAATGTGATCTTGCACTATATGATGTTTTCAGTCTGTGGTTTCCTTTCCTTTCTCACTGGTCCACATTCATTAAATTCAGACTAAAGTTTACTATGTCATTGAAGGTTCTTTCTATTGTCCAAAGTCATCAATGTTCAAAGTTCATCCAGTCTCTAATGTGGATGAACCCTTTGGACATGGCAAAAAAAAAAAACCTTGACATGGCATCCTTTAAGTAGAGTATGAAGGTTGGTTCTCTGGAGCTGAGATGGAAGAAGCAGACTTTGAGATCAACCTGTAGTTCAGTCATGATAAAACTCACTTTTGTGTTTTACAGGGTTGTGGGGATACAACGTAGGAAAGCCTATGGTTTCTCATCTGCAGAAATTGTGGCTGATACACCTCTTGATACTCTTACTAGTAATATAAACCAAATTAATGTCACATATAGCATATTCAAATATTTTAATTAATACTATTATCTTTCCTGAAAAAATCTCTATTCATAGTGAATATTATAATACAGGCAGTATAGTATGTAGCAGAAATTAATTTATGGATATATCAATAGCAATATTGATAGATATTGCTACTGATAAATTGGTGTTAGATGTGTAGATATAGTACCAAAATTTGGAAAATTATCATGTGAAATCATTGATAAATAAGTCAAGGAACCACAAACTTTTCCTGTGTATGTTAAAATAGTAAATATTTTAGGCTCTAAAGGCCCTATAGTCTTGCTACAACTGCTTAACAAGAGAGCAACCATAGTAAATAAGAAACAACGGAGAATCAATTAAAAAATTGGGATCTGCATCATTGTATTATTATGAAATATTCTTTTCTTGGCCTCTAACCATTTAAGCACATAACAAAAAGCTCTTTGCTCAAGGGTCAATCAAAAGCAGTTGACTCTGCTCTTTGTAGTTGACCAACTCCTACCACAAGCCATACTGAAATGTTGGAATAATTACATCCAGTTGTACCTCGTCAATCAAACCTTTCATGTAATTAAGATTCAAAATAGTCAGCTTGAAAGGAATGGCACAAAATAATTGTAGGATTTTCCAGGTATAAAAATCAGGTTTCTATCTCTGAATCCCTGAAATGGAGCTGGAACCCAGCATGCTAAGTGAATTCCTCAAGGTCACACTTTAAGTTCTCCTGGTTAAGGGGAGGACTGATTCGGAACATTCCTAACTCCAGGCTTCGTGTTCTTTCCATGACACTAAATCTCACGATTTTATAATGCGTGCTTCATAGTTAACTAGACACTGAGATTTTTATTCGTCAATGAAAAGCTTATTCAAAACTTTGTTCCCCTGAGAAGAAAAGATAAACAATAATTTCACGTGGTAATTTTCCAAATTTTGGTACTATATCTACATATCCAAACACAGCTGTATGAAGGCATAAATTGGCTGCAGGCAATTTTGAAAACTCTTGTTTTCAAAGGCAATGCATGTTATTTGTTCAAAGAAATGCACTCTGTGCCCTCCACTAACTAAAGCAAAAACACAAACATAAGCACACAAAACCCAGTTGTTAACAGTATCACCTCTTGGGTCTCCATTTCAATGGTAAGGGGGAGACAGAGAGAGAGAAGAGATAGAAAGAGGCAGAAAGAGGGAAAAGGAGAGAAAATATGGTAGAGAGAAAGGGAGAGAGAGAGACACTGGGAGAAGGGGAGAAAGCAAGAGGTTGGGTGATGGAGAGAGAAAGGGGAATTCCGAGGAGGAAGGAGAGAAGAGACAAATAATGATAGAGAATTAAAGAAAGCAGGGACTAAGAGGAGAAAGAGTGAAAGAGAATTATTTTCAAATGAGAACAATATATTTAATATTGTTTGATGAAATCGCTCACAATAAATTTTATGATTATGAGGGTTGAGTTGGATCACACCTGGTGGTGTTCTAAGGGGTGTGTGGTTCTTGGGGATCATACCTTGTCAGGGATCAAACTGGGGTTCACCACAGGAAGGCAAGTCTGTACTATATGTCCAACTTTCACAATGAATGGCAAGCTTTTTAACTGAATGGCATCTTAGAGCTAAGAATTTTTATTCAAGTGTGCATTTGGTGTATATTTGATTTACTTATCCTTGCAATTCAGAATTATCTTTGAGCCCATACAAAAACACTAAAATAGAATTATAATATGATATTTTTTCTTCTCTATTTCCCAATAATAATATAAATAAGTACATAATCTAAACATGTAACTTTGTATTAAAATTCAAAATACTGGGAAATAAGGAACAATACATATTATAGCATACACTAAATATCTAAATATTTTTTTTGAGGAGGGAGAGAGCTCTGCCGGGTGTATCTGGGTGTTTCTGTATATGGCATCTGAATCAACCAGATGCCATTGGGCTACATTGGCACGTGATAGGGTCCAATGGAAATGTTACTGGCGTCCGCTCGAGCAAATCGATGAATAACGGGATTCAAGTGATCAAGTGATCAAGGGAGAGAGCACCTGGTGCTGGCTATAGTTTACTCCTGGCTTTATGCTCAGGGATCATTCCTGGACACGCTCAGAGAATCATACGTGGTGCTGGAAATAAAGTCTGCATCAGCCATGTGCAAGACAAACACTATAAGCCCTGTACTATCTCTCAGGTCCTGACATTAAGCTTTTTTGTAACTATTTTTAAAAATTAAGGATCTTACACTATGTGGAACTTTATAAGACACACAGTTCAATAAAGTAGCTGTGATCTATTATAAAATGTGGCTGATCTGAATTGAGATGTTCTGTAGCACACACACACACACACACACACACACACACACACACACACACACACACACACACACTGAATTTTAAATCCTGGAAGAAAGACAGTGTAAATGATCTCATCCGTATTTCTGTTATTCTCAAGCTGAAAAAATTTTTACTTAGGACAAAGTAAAATTAGTGATGTTAGTTTCATCTTTGTCATTTTTTCCTTTTAAAATTAGCTACCAGAAAAATCTTAAGTGCTTCTGTGGGTCATATTCTGTTTCCACTGGTAAGTGCTCAGAGACTTAGTCCTGGGTGAGTTGTAGAAACCATTGATAGGATTAACTCTGGAGAAGGAAACTTAGCAGGAAGGGGTTTGGTTTGGATGAAGACTGACATTTTAGGGTGTGTTCCTAAAGCATTTTATAATTTTTCCACATGCATATATTGCTCATACGAAGATTAAGTGTTCCTGTGCCTCCCAGTCTCCCATGTGACAGGCGGGGACACTCACCACTATACTAACAAGGAACTGCACCAGACCCACAGCTCCGTCGGCAACCCCAGAAGAGATCCAGACCCAACCACTCCAGACCCACAGCTGCGCTGCTTGGCCCCACGTGGAAGCAACCCATGGAGCTGACCTCCTTGTAAGGCCAGTCCCTGGCCGAGCCCAACATTACTCAAGGGTACGCTCACACATGCGGGGAAGGGTCCACGCTGGCCGGACTTGGAGCAGGGGTTTTGGGCTCCTCTGCCCCTTCGTCCACCTCCCTGCCAGCTATCCCGGAAGAGAGACATGCCATGCTCCGAGGCCGTGCAACAGTCTTAGATAG
This sequence comes from Cryptotis parvus, assembly GCA_021461705.1. Taxonomy (NCBI): domain Eukaryota; kingdom Metazoa; phylum Chordata; class Mammalia; order Eulipotyphla; family Soricidae; genus Cryptotis; species Cryptotis parvus. The sequence continues at coordinate 165,957 of JAJIBD010004031.1, forward strand.
TACTAGATGTTAGGATCAGGTCCTTCCCAGGATCTTTCACGTTTATACACTGTATACAGTTCTAGGCAGTTCTAGTTGTGACCGGTCATCCCCGCCAGCCTAGCAGGAAGCCAGAGCAACCCCTACACCATGAGGTCAGTCATTCTCAACATCCAGACTCCGCAGCTCCTGATCTTTCCCCTTTGAGTTTCATCAGTAAATGTTCAAGATGAGAACCTTCTACTGAGAGTATACCACCTACACAGCAGAGCCTGGCAAGCTACCTGTGTCTTATTTGATATGCAAAAAAACCCATTAACAATTATCGACCTCATTCCCAGGACCTGAAAGAATGGTTTGAGGCTTTTCCTGTTCCTGGAGCAAGCAGATGCCCCTGGGCTACACTTGCTTGCAACAGGACGTATGGAGATGTTACTGGTGCCCGCTCCAGCAAATCGATGAACAACAGGAAGACAAGTGATGCAAGTGATACAAGTGATATGAGAATTAACTGGTTTTGGAAACAATAAGCATAAAATCCATTTAGTTAGTGGATTTGGGGCCACATATGCCCATGCTCAGGGTCTGCTCCCATGTGGTGCTCTGGAATTGTTCAGGACTGAGTCTCTGAGCACTTACCAATAGAAACAAAAAAAGATCCATAAAGTCCTCCTACATGCAAACATAGTGCTCCATTCCTTTGAAAGATTTCCCAGAATCTGAAGTGGAATTCTGGAAGTGGGGGTTGAAGCACAAATTTCTGAGGGCAATTAGAAGCCTATGGGTACATTTAAAAAATTTATTATTCAACAAAATAACTCTCAAGGCATGCTTTTCTTGGTATCTGTGAGCATGCCTATATGTGGACATGTGCACATATGTGAGTATGTGAGCATTTAATTTCTTATTATTAGTAACCAATAAAAATATCATTTTAACCAATAAATAACAAGTAGCAATAATACATATTTAACCAATTAATAATCAACAAAATTATTTATTGGTTTTAGAGCCACACTGGCAAGGCTCAGTGCTTACTTGGGGCTCTGTACTCAGGAATGACTCCTGGCAGGGCGTGGGGGAACATATGGGACACCAGGGATTGAACCAGATCAATGGCGTGAGTTACAAGTACCTTCCCACTGTGCTATCTCTCTAGCCCTAATTTATTTTGCGTGTGGAAATAATTATATCCAACTGGCTCAAGGTATCACCTTCCCAATATATGAAATAGAATAAATTTCAATTTTAGAGAGAGTAATATTTTAGTGGGAAAAATTAAAATGCTTTCTTTAAACATTCTGTGTCAAGTGGAAGATGGTAAAATGTTTAGCAACATTGGTTTTGGACTTACGTTCCACAGAGAATATAGCTAATGATTCTGTGGTTATTTAAAACAACAAATAATTTTTCCATGGGCATAAAAAATACAATTGTTTGCTTTTAATATAAATTCAGTTTACTCTTATAAAGTATGTCAATTACTTATTTCAAAGCAATATGCTTTGAAATTGAGCACATTATCTCAACTAACATTTAATGTTCTTTTATGAGGAATCTTATCCTAAATTATAGCCAAACAATAAATCCTATTAATTTCATAATTATCAGTTTTATTACTAGTCATCTGGTATATGGCAACCTTAGAAAAACAATTATATACTCAAAAGCTACTCTTATGACTAATTTGTGTTCTGTGAATAGTTTATATTTTCTAGTACTATAAAATGTGATAAATTACATAAACACAGACACCAGGACTCTAATTACAATAATATCACCATGTAGAGTTACACTGACGTGCATAATATTGAGTAGTAGGTGATGCGTGCTAAGAAAAATATCGTTGTTCTGTATCTCATTTCCTTGCACTCAGTTCCTCAAACTTTTGGAATAGTTCTTACATGAAAACGATGAAGGGAGCTTCTTTAGCTCTTTTTTATGTTCTCATTGGAAGACTCTTTTTTTTTCTCATTGGAAGACTCTTGGGTCACTGACGAAGGGACCGGTTGCTAGGGAAACCAGCCATGAGGGCCATGCGGAGTCTGCCTCCCACAGATTTACAGCTTGGACCTGGCTAAATTTCCTCTTCCGGTATTCCTTGCCTGTGAAAGCAGCTCTCCTCCCACCCTCTGTGAATTATGCTTTTCTGAAGAGCAGCATCTATTAATTAGTATTCTATATTAATAACAGTATCTCTGCCTTTCTCAAATAAATACACTGACTTAGGTTCACCTCAATTGACCTTTTGCTTTAGGTTGACAAAACAAATGCTTAACAAATTCTCATGACTTCCCCCTTTACTCTGTTGGAAAGTAACCCATATCACTTGTATCACTTGTCACTTGTATTCCTGTTGCTCATGGATTTGCTTGAGTGGGTGCCAGTAATGTCTCTATTCGTTGGGAATGAGGTCCATTATTGTTACTGTTTTTGGCATTTATATAGACCTCATACTGGAATGGATTGAGGCTCTTTATGTTCCTGGAGCAAGCAGATGCCCTTGGGCTCTACTAGCATGAACAGGACATATGGAGATGTTACTGGGGCCCACTCGAGCAAATCGATGATGAATGGGAAGAGAGTGATACAGTGATACAGATTTTGGCATATCCAATACACCACAGGTAGCTTGCCAGGCTCTGCCATGACTCTGGGTTCATCCCAAGGGGCCTAGTATTTTTCTGTCAGACCATCAACCATCCTGGTCCCATGGGGCAGAGCCCTGGGGGGGTGTCTCCTGTCTGCCAACTGCTGACACAGATGGGCACTGCAGCCACACCTGCAACACCTTGAGGGGCAGGAAGTAACCTGTATTCTAAGATATAGGTTGCCTTTATTCCCTTACATATATTTATTAACCTCTATTTCTCAAGCATCATATACATAAATTTAACAAAAAATTGGTGCTTTTAAAGAAGTAAGTTCATTTTTTTTATAATGATTTCAAAGCTATTACTGAATGTCTTATCTCCCAATTTTCAGAAAAATCATTGCTGCGCGATTTAACTCCAAATTGCTGTGAATATTCTACCCACCCCTCTGAGAGAGCCCCACAAAGTAATGAGAGTATAGCGCCTGCATGGCAGAGCCTGGCAAGCTGCCTGATGTGTGTTCGATATGCCAAAACCAGTAATAAAAATGTTTATTTTCCTGACCCTGAAAGAGCCCTTAATACTGCAGCAGTAAGAAAGGCGAACAAGCAGTGCCTGATAAAATTTCATGGCCACCCTAGGCTGCCAAAACAAAGAAGGACTAAAATGACTGTATTTTCAATGCACGTATGCTGGCATCAGAAGCATATATTGAGGATCTGATGCTGCAAGCGCAAAAAGATCAAGTACGACATCATTGGTCTGACTGAGACGAGGAGGCATCAGTCGCATCATGCTGTATTTGACACTGGAGAAGAATTGTTCCTTGGAACATGCGACAAAAAAGAGGCATAGGTGGCATTGGTGTCCTTGTCAACACAAACATGGCCTTGAACATTGATTCATTTGATGCCTACCAAATCGGATAGGATGATTACACTTAATGAGATGTGGCCCACTGCCAGCAGTTTCTATCTTCACTGTCTACGCACCAACATCTACATACAAAGGAGATAAAATTGAGAAATTCTACATGGAACTAGAGGAGTTCTATTAAAAAGATCACACCTTCTATAAGATCAGAGTTGGTGATTTTAATGCCAAGATAGGACCAAGAAGATCGGCTGAGGAACTCCACATTGGGACCCATGGCCTAGAATGGAACGAACAGGGTGAGAGACTATCTGAGTTCATCATGTCCACCAAGACCATTCATGGTAGCTCACAGTTCCAGAAGGCTGAAGCAAAACGTTGGACATGGGAATCTCCTGGCAGACAGTTCCACAATGAAATTGACCACATCATCTTCAATCTATGGTTTGGTGTGACTGATGTTGCTGTCGTCCCCAAATTCCAAACAGGATCGGACCACCGTCTCCTTCATACAAAATTCTACTTCCCACAACGGGGAGAAAAGGCTGCAAAGTTAAAGAAAAGAACTCCCAGAAAGACCACCAACTGGGAACTCTTTGGCACCATTGCAGCAACATGGGAAGATACCATCATTGACGACATAGATGAAGAATACAACTGACTGGTTCAGCACCTCCATGATTGTGCAAAGAATGCCAAGAGAGAGAAAGACACAAAAAGGACGCCTGTCTTCAGAAACTATCGAGCTCATTTGCCAACAAGGCAAGGCGCCTCAGGAGACCAAATGCTAATGTCCAAGCTTGCAAAAAGGTGCAGAGAAGCAATAAAAGTAGACCTCAAAGACAGAAGAGCTGAAATACTGGAAGATGCAGCAGAGCAGGGAAAAGCATTCGCACCCGCCCGCCGTCCTTCACCAACTATAAGACCAAGATGACTGCCCTCCGACGCCCTGATGGATCTATCACATCTTCCAGAAAGGCAATGGAGAAGATTATCCATGACTTCTACTCAGATCTCTTTGATAGCCACATCCACCTGCCCACATACCAAATTCTACAGGATGGATATGTCATTCCCAACGTTCTCCCTTCTGAAATCCAACATGCCATCTCGTCGGTAAAGAAGGGAACAGCACCAGGCCCAGATAAAGTCAGACCTGAACACCTGAAGAATCTGCCGTCAGTACTCATCAATACACTAGCTCAGTTCTTCACACGCTACCTGTCTGAATGCAAGGTACCCTTCCAATGGAAAATCAGCAGGAAAGTTCTACTGTTCAAGAAGGGAGACATTCACGACATCGGCAACTATCACCCCATCTGCTTGTTGTCCATCATCTACAAGCTGTTTACAGGAGTCATCCTGAACAGGATTGGCAGAACACTAGATGAAGGCCAACCATGTGAGCAAGCAGGCTTCCAGAAAGGATTCAGCACAATCGACCATATCCACACAGTAACCAGGCTCATTGAGGTTTGTAGGGAGTACAACATGCCTCTCTGTCTCATGTTCATTGATTTACAGAAAGCCTTTGATTCTGTGGAGACTGAAGCAGTCATCAAAGCCCTAGCCAAACAGGGTGTTCAAACTCAATACATCAAGATCCTTCGTGAGCTGTATTATGGATTCACCACCAGGATCTCACCATTCTACAAAGAAGTGATCATTGATGTCAAAAGAGGGGTTTGACAGGGTGATACCATTTCGATCTTCACAATCCACATTCTGCAGCAAGTAAGATCTCCACCCAGCAAATTAATCCAGTCTCCAGCCTGGCCTGTCAGAAACCCAGCCTACAAGGTCCCACCATGCAGAGACCCGCCCTTCAGAGGAGAGTATTTCAAGCCCAGGAATGCTTGAGCCTAGGACACAGGTACACCCGACAGAGCAGAAACCAGCTTTCCCCGTTGAACCCCCTGCATTCCATGGACCACGAGAGCAACTTCCGACCGGAGTCCACCATCCAGATGGAGCCTCGGAGGAGCCCAGAGAAACCCCCAAACCTTGCTGGCAGCGATCTTCACAATCCACACTCTGCAGCAGGTAAGATCTCCACCCATCAAATTAATCCAGTCTCCAGCCCGCAGATTAATCTAGTCTCCAGCCTGGCCTGTCAGAAACCCAGACTACAAGGACCCACCGTGCAGAGACCCGCCCTTCAAAAGGGAGAGTATTTCAAGCCCAGGAATGCTTGAGCCTAAGACACAGGTACACCCAGCAGAGCAGAAACCAGCTTTCCCCGTTGCATGCGGCCGCTTTGCTGCATGATTTACCTCCAAATTACCATAAATATTCTACCCAGCCCTCTGAGAGAGCCCCACAAAGTAATGAGAATATAGCGCCCGCATGACAGAGCCTGGCAAGCTGTCCAATGCGTGTTCAATATGCCAAATCCAGTAACAGAAATATTTATTTTCCTGACCCCGAAAGAGCCCTTAATATGGCAGCAGTAAGAAAGGCAAACAAGCAGTGCCTGATAAAATTTCATGGCCACCCTAGGCTGCCAAAACGAAGAAGGACTAAAATGACTGTCTGTACTTTCAATGCACGTATGCTGGCATCGGAAGCATATATTGAGGATCTGATACTGCAAGCAAAAAGATCAAGTATGACATCATTGGTCTGACTGAGATGAGGAGGCATCAGTTTCATCATGCTGTATTTGACACTGGAGATGAATTGTTCCTTGGAACATGCGACAAAAAGAGGTATAGGTGGTGTTGGTGTCCTTGTCAACACGAACATGGCCATCAACATTGATTAATTTGAATGCCTAACAAACCAAATAGGATGATTACACTTGAAGAGATGTGGCCCACTGCCAGCAATTTCTATCTTCATTGTCTACGCACCAACATCCACATACAAAGAAGATGAAATTGAGAAATTCTACATGGAATTGGAGGAGCTCTATAAAAAAGATCACACCTTCGACAAGATCATAGTCGGTGATTTTAATGCCAAAATAGGACCAAGAAGATCAGCTGAAGAACTCTACATCGGGACTCATGGCCTAGAATGGAACGAACAGGGTGAGAGACTATCTGAGTTCATCATATCCACCAAGACCATTCATGGGAACTCACAGTTCCAGAAAGCTGAAGCAAAACGTTGGACATGGGAATCTCCTGGCGGACAGTTCCACAATGAAATTGACCACATCATCTTCAATCGATGGTTTTGCCTGACCAATGTTGCTGTCGTCCCCAAATTCCAAACAGGATCGGACCACTGTCTCCTTCGTGCAAAAATTCTACTTAGCACAATGGGGGAGAACAGGCTGCAAAGTTTAAGAAGAGAACTCTCAGAAAGACCACCAACTGGGAACTCTTTGGCACCATTGCAGCAACATGGGAAGATGCCATCATTGACCGACATCGACGAAGAATACAAACAAATGGTTCAGCACCTCCATGATTGTGCAAAAAATGCCGAGAGAGAAAGACACAAAATGACGCTTGTCTTCAGAAACTTTGAGCTCATTCGCCAACATGGCAAGGCGCGAGCCTCAGTAGACCAAATGCTAACGTCCAAGCTTGCTAAACGGTGCAGAGAAGCGATAAAAGAATACCTCAAAGAAAGAAGAGCTGAAAAACTGGAAGATGCAGCAGAAGCCGGGAAAAGCATTCGCTCTGCCCGCCTGTGCTTCGCCAACTATAAGACCAAGATGACTGCCCTCCGACACCCTGATGGATCTATCACATCTTCCAGAAAGGCAATGGAGAAGATTATCCAGGACTTCTACTCAAATCTCTTTGATAGCCACATCCACCTGCCCACATATCAAATTCCACAGGATGGATATGTCATTCCCAATGTTCTCCCTTCTGAAATCCGACATGCCATCTCGTCGGTAAAAGAAGGGAACAGCACCAGGCCCAGACAAAGTCAGACCCGAACACCTGAAGAATCTGCCGTCGGTATTCATCAATACACTAGCTCGGCTCTTCACACTCTACCTGTCTGAATGCAAGGTGCCCTCCCAATAGAAAACCAGCAGGACAGTTCTACTGTTGAAGAAGGGAGACATTCACGACATCGGCAACTATCGCACCATCTGCCTGTTGTCCGTCATCTACAAGCTGTTTACACGAGTCATCCTGAACAGGATTAGCAGAACACTAGATGAAGGACAACCATGCGAGCAAGCAGGCTTCCGGAAAGAATTCAGCACAATCGACCATATCCACACAGTAACCAAGCTCATTGAGGTTTGTAGGGAGTACAAGATGCCGCTCGGTCTCACGTTCATTGATTTACAGAAAGCCTTTGATTCTGTGGAGACTGAAGCAGTCATCAAAGCCCTAGCCAAACAGGGTGTTCAAACCCAATACATCAAGATCCTTCGTGAGCTGTATTACGGATTCACCACCAGGATCTCACAATTCTACAAAGATGTGATCGTTAATGTGAAAAGAGGGGTTCGACAGGGTGATACCATTTCACCAAAACTCTTCAGTGCCACCCTCGAGAACATCATGCGACAATTAGAATGGTAAGGAATGGGAGTGAAGATAGATGGTCGGCAACTACACGACCTCCGCTTCGCTGATGACATCGTTCTAATAACACCAAACATTAGCCAAGCGGCACAAATGCTGGCTGACTTCGACCGAGAATGTGGAAAGATAGGTCTACAGCTGAATCTAAAGAAAACAATGTTCATGAAGAATGAACTAGTTCCAGAGGCCCCATTCACTCTCAATGGAACAAACATCTTTGAATGCAGCAGTTATGTGTACCTGGGTCGAGAAGTCAACATGATGAACGACCTAAAACCTGAGCTGCACAGGAGGAAGAGAGTGGCATGGAACGCCTTCAAAGGCATCGAAGAAATAGCTAAAAGGACAAAGAACCTCCGGCTCCGGGCACATCTTTTTGACTCCACCGTTCTCCCTGCATTAACATATGCCTCAGAGACCTGGGCCCTACAAATGCAGGATGAGAATGCTATTCGGGTCTCCCAGAGAGGAATCGAAAAGAGCTATGCTTGGAATATCACGCCTCAGTCTAGTGAGAGAAGGAATCCAGAGTTCTGACCTCCATCGCTATTCCAGAATCAGGGATGCTGTCTCGTTTGCCAAGGCATCGAAAATCAGATGGGCTGGACATGTAATGCGATTTGGAGACAACCGCTGGACTAGAGCCATTACCGACTGGATCCCACGGGATGTCAAAAGACCATGTGGCCGCCAACCTACAAGATGATCTGACTTCCTTGTAAAGACACTGAAGGAATGGTTTGAGGCTCTTCGTATTCCTGAATCAACCAGATGCCATTGTGCTACATTGGCACATGATAGGGTCCAATGGAAATGTTACTGGTGCCCGCTCGAAAAAATCGATGAATAACGGTATCAACTGATCAAGTGATCAAGTGATACCATTTCACCAAAACTCTTCAGCACAACCCTCGAGAACATCATGGAACAATTAGAATGGGAAGGAATGGGAGTGAAGATAGATGGTCAGCAACTACACCACCTCCACTTCGCTGATGACATCGTTCTAATAACACCAAACATTAGCCAAACGGCACAAATGCTGGCTGACTTTGACCGAGAGAATGTGGAAAGATAGGTCTACAGCTGAATCTGAAGAAAACTATGTTCATGAAAAATGAACTAGTTCCTGAGGCCCCAATCACTCTCAATGAAACAGACATCTCTGAATGCAGCAGTTATGTGTACCTAGGTTGAGAAGTTAACATGACGAACGACCTAAAACCTAAGCTGCATAGGAGGAAGAGAGCGGCATGGAATGTTTCAACGGCATCAAAGAAATAGCTAAAAGGTCAAAGAACCTCTGGCTCCGGGCACATATCTTTGACTCCACTGTTCTCCCTGTATTAACATGAGCCTCAGAGACCTGGGCCCTATGAAAGCAGGATGAGAATGCTATTCGTGTCTCCCAGAGAGGAATTGAAAGAGCTATGCTTGGTATATCACGCCTCGCTCAAGTGAGAGAAGGATTCGGAGTTCTGACCTCCATCGCTCTTCCAGAATCAGGGACGCTGTCTCGTTTGCCAAGGCATCTAAATTCAGATGGGCTGGACATATAATGCGATTTGGAGACAACCGCTGGACTAGAGCTGTTACCAACTGGATCCCATGGGATGTCAAAAGATCAAGTGGCTGCCCACCTACTAGATAGTCAGACTTCCTTGTAAAGACCCTGAAGGAATGGTTTGAGGCTCTTCATATTCCTGAATCAACCAGATGCCATTGGGATACATTGGCAAGTGATAAGGTCCAATGGAAATGTTACTGGCGCCCGCTCGAGCAAATCGATGAATAACGGGGATTCAAGTGATCAAGTGATCAAGTTGCTCCTCTGCTTCCTAAAAAATCAGTATGTAACCTAGTATCACTGAATTTAAATGTTATTTTATTTTGTTGTTTTTTTGGTTTGGGGGGCTACTAGCTGGCTGTTCTCAAGGCGTACTCCTGGCTCTATGCTCAGGGATCACTGCTGGAAGTACTTAGGGGACCATATGCAGAGTCCAGTATCTAATGGGTATTGGCCTACAATATCAAGCAAGACTCTTACCACTTTACTGTCTCACCAGCCCCTTAAAACTTTATTTAAGAAAGTAGTTTCAGTATCTTTGCAAGCTCAGGTTGTTACAAACACTGTAGACTGGGCAATGTAAATAATAGTAATTTTTTTTTCACAAATCAGGGACAAGGTTGTCCAAGATGAAGGTGCCAACCAGGCCCGTTCCTGGGAAGTTTCTCTTGAACTTGCACTGATCACGTTCCCACGGCATATTTACATGTGATGCGGAGGAAGGGGTCTCGGTGGTTAGTCCTTTTCACTTTGTATCAGACCTCAAGTACCACCCAAGGCTCAGTCTCCAAAATACAATCCCATGGATTAGACTCCAACAAATATTTACTGGGGGCACAATGATCCAGTTAATAGCTGCCTCTCCAAATGATCATTAAAGATTCTTTATAGGAGCTGAGAGATAATCCAATGGATAGTCTGGTTGCACCCAACACTTGTTAGAGATGCTCCCAACCTTGTTTGCTCTCTGTTACCAAATGGTTCCTGGAGCATCGCTGGTGCAGCCCTAGAACCCTATAGCATGGCCCCTAGGTGGCTTGTGGAACTTTGGAGCCAAGGGCCTGAGCAGCTCCACATTCTCATTCCTTTGTGGTAATCCACTGGGTAGCTTGGTTGAGGATTTCTGGGTCTCCTGAACACTGTTTGGGAGGGACCCCCATACACCCCCAAACCACACTCCCCACCCCCAAACACAAAATTGGGTTATAAATATTTACACAGGAAAGAAGGTATTTTCTCTTTTCTTCCTTTTCTTCTTCCACTTTTCCATTTGTTTAGAAATACCTGGGAAAAATACCTGCGTTCTGTGGGCTCTTCCGCATGACAGAGCCTGGCAAGCTACCCGTGTTGTATTTGATATGTCAATAACCAGTAATAATTATAGACCTCATTTCCATGACCTAAACAAATGTTTGAGGCTCTTCATGTTCCCGGAGGAAGCAGATGCCCTTGGGCTACACTAGCATGTGACAGGACGTATGGAGATGATGTTACTGGTGCCCGCTCCAGCAAATTGATGAACAACAGGAAGACAAGTGATACAAGTGATTAGAAATACTGAGGTGCAAATTTCTCTGATCTTTGTTTCCTGAAATTGATCGTCATCCTGTTTCCACACTCAGCTCTGCTCTCTAGCTTATTTACTCCTCTGGAGGTAGTCAATGCAAGAACTTTGGAAAACAGTCCAGATTTTCCGTGAGGATATAAGGAATATACTTCTTCATTCCTTCTTCCAATGCTCCTTATTTAGAAGCTCCCTCCTTTCTCATCCTTGGACATTCAACTCATCTGTGAAACTCTTCATGTCTCCCATCCAACTTCATCTTTCCTGCCTATTTTGTACCTGCTGTCATGTAATTTCATTGTTCTCTGTATTTCCAGAGCCTGTGGTTATTATTGACATGTTTTTTTTCCTATTAGAATATTCTTGTGGGTGAATATTCTACCACACTGTCTTACACAGGGTGAGAAGAGCTCCATAAAGGCAGATGGAATACATAATTACTAGAATTTATTTTTGTGAGAAGGAGGAGAGCACACCGCTCTGATCAGAACTTACCTCTGGCAGGACCTCAGGAGATTGTGCAGGGTGGGGACAATTAAGCCCAGGGTGACTGCATGCAAGCTAAGCATCCTACTCACTGTACCATGACTCAAATTTACTTGAATCTCTACAGCTATCCAGGAACACGACCTCAAGAATCCTGTCCAGAGAAGGCCGAAGTTTCTTAAGTGCTTGATGACTCCTGGGTAATCAGGCACTGAGGGCTTCAACAATTTCTGGAGAGCTGTAACTTGAAATAATCTACTTGGATGTATAAAGAAAAATTTTAACCATGCAATTTGTTGCTGTATGGTGGTTGGGGGAGAGGGAGAGTCGACGGGCAGAACACGACTACTTTCTCTACAATAGTGGAGGGAAGAGGTCAATTCGGAGGATGCGGTAGTACCGAATGTGCTATGAAATTCTCAGTCACAGTATTTTAAACGACAGTGCCCTTCATAGAGGCAGGCTGGACTGGTGGGCGGGTTTAAAACTGGACACATTAGCGGAGGGAAGTGGACTCTTGTGAAGGGACTGGTGTTGGCACATTGTGAGCCTGAAAACCAATCTTGAGTCTTTCTAAATCATGGTGCCTCAATACAAGATGTAAAAAATTAAGAAATCAAAAAGCTTGATAGAAGAAAACCTCACAGATGTCAGAGGGGCAAGTATGGTCTGTTATAAACTAGAATGTGGGTTGTAATTGATTTCAGATATGAGCAAATATTTTATTTGAGTAGTAATAGATCACTGTTCAAGTTGGGAGCAAGGTGCCCACAAGTTAATGGTTTCCTTTGCTTGAAAACCCCTTAATGAAATGTGGAAATTAGCAAATGCAGAAAACAGTATGAAAAATATGCTATGTATAAGGAAAAGAATATCTTATTAGAGATAGAGGTAAATGAAGATTTACTGAAATGCAATACTAGTGGCTGTTTGAACTCCTAAAGTTTTACAGGGTTTTGAGGGATAAAAATGGCAAACTCCCTCCTTCCTTAGGGGAAAAAGAAATCTCACTATTGCTTTATATTTAGTTTCCAAGATTCACAAATATTAAATCTTAACACATTAAGATTTAATGTATTAAAATGATAGTTTTTGATACATTAATGTTTACATAACTGCTTTTCGGCAAGACATTTAAATCGTAGAGAGCAGCAGTTGTTCAGGAGAAAACCAGTACATATAAATAAACAGCAGCTAGAATTTCCCCGTCAGAGGTGAGCTTTTGCTATTCCTGGTACAGAGCACTTGAGCTATTTGTGTGAAAGAACTAGAAAAAATAGTTTCCCCTAAATAAACATGTGTCTAAAGAGAACAAAGACTAAGAAAATATTTTTTTTAATTTTCTGCATAACTAATGTGACTTACATGCACATAGGGCTAGGTTAGCACATATTAATTATCTCTTCATAAAAGAGAAACAGAAAGAATGAATAAGCAAAGTTTTGTGTTGAACATCATTATTCCTAATTACTCAGTTGCTGAGATTTTTGGAAGCACATATGTGGAGAAAGTCTATCTCTGGCATCTTGGGTGGGTAGGTGGGTGGGAAAAATCTGTGGGTCCTGAGGGCAAGGGTTTTTTCAGAGTGACCACAAAGGTCACTCAGATGGTTCCCAGTTTGAAAGAGATGTCTTTGCAGTAATTGTTTTTATTTCCGTTTTTATTATCAAAATTGCATCAATATATTGGAACACAAACTTTATAACTACTTTTAATTTAGGCAGAACAGGTGTTGGGAGACCTCAAGTCAATTCAAAAAGATATTAATAGTATTCCTTAATATAAATAATTGATTTTTTCTTCTTATTAATTAAAATATGATTAATAAAACCTTATGTTTTAAAGTGTAGTTGGTGATTTGATGAAATGATAACAATTTAGTGTGTTCTAACATTTCTTTTTTTTCAAAATGGAAAATATTTCATCTATTTTGTAATTAGGATAATAAAAGAAAGAAACAGATCTGAAAATAATATATGGAGAGTAGCTCTTTTAATGAACTTAGTGAGATTCTTATTGGTCTGCAACACATAAGTGAAAACATTGTACTGACTATCCACAGTACAACAGGAAGTGAGCACTCCTCTCTCGGCCTACCTTTCCCTTCCCCACAGTACTAGCAATTGGGTTCTACCCCAAATACCACTCTGTTCTCTGTAGAGTCCCTGAATTCCTCCTCAACACCAGGGAGAATCTGGTTCAGGGATTCAGCCTAGCATAAAGGGTGGAAGAAATGAGAGCTCAAGAAATGAGCCACTGAAATGTAAGATGTTTTGAGAATGAGGATATCTCTGTTTCCCTGGCTTGTGGAAGCTTTATTTATAATAACCAAAAGGAGGAAACAGCCCAAGTGTTCATCAGTATATTAATAGACAGAATATAGTCGACATACCATGGAATTCTATGGAGACTTGTAATCGACTTAGAAATGAAACTCTGACACAGGTTGCAACATGAATGGGTCTTGACTTGCTGTATATTGAAGATGTTATGCTCAGTGTCTCAGGCAAGACACAAACGATCTAAATATTGTATGTTCTACTGATGTTAGGATGTTACATAACTATAATCGAGGTCAAAGTACCAAGTGGTCACCAGTAATCAGGGGAGGAGGTATGGCAAGTTATTGTTTGATAGGGAAAAAGAGCTGCTGTTGGAGAAAACTCAGTGTTCTGAAGAAGGTTGATGATGAAAGTTGCCCAATATTGAAAATGTGTTTAAGGCCATTGGACTTTACAGTTAAAGTGGCTAAGATAAATGGTATGGTATATGCATTTTGCTACAGTGAAAATAGGGTAAAATACTTCAAAAAGGTGAGGCTGTATCTCAGTGGTACATCACTGGTTTTGCATGCGTGAGGCTCTTAATTTTAGGTACTGCAAAGCAAGCAATCAAAACCCTGAAGCTTTGGGATAGTGAACTGCTCATAACCCAGTGTTGCTTGCTTGGTCTGTTGGCTGAAAAGGTGCAACTAATAGTCACCAAGTTTAAAATAAACTTTGAAGAACAGAAATTCATTTTGTCATGTCATGAAAGCCAGAAATATGAAATCCAGGTGCCATTAAGTTTTATTTCTGATGCAGACTTTAAAGGTGTCTGTTCTTTGCTTCTTTCTATCTTTGGTGATTCCCTGTACCCTTGAGGCTTTAGACTGGTAGAATCATTTCCAATCTTAGCCTCCCTCTTAACATAAATGAACTTGTGCCTGGCCTGTGGGCCTCAAATATCCCTTTGAATTTTCTTTGATAAGATTTTCTCCCCTTGTTTTTAAGGTAATCTTCTCTGGCTATTGTTCCCTGTGCAAACAAAGCAGATTACAGGGACATGGCTTGAATGGTCATCTTCCTCTTTCCTCCCCAATATAAGAGAGGCAATTGGGATGATCTGGCTTTGATTAGAATTATGTTTAGTTCATTTGATTGGTTTTGGGTCACATCTGGTAGACTCAGTGGCTACTCTCAGTTCTGAGGTTGCTCTGAGCAGTGCTCAGGGATTAGAACGAGCATGTAAAACATACCCTCAATCCATTGAGTTGAGTTATCTTTCAAGGCTTATTTGTATTATGAAACAAAGCAAACTATTATCAAAGGGCACCTGCCCTCTATGGTAGGCTATAGCTGCTTCTTCTAGTTCTCTGGCTGATTATGGACCCCCATTTCAACTCATCTCCTAACTAATGGTCTGCCCCGCCTGTCCTGACACAGCTCTAAGTTCGAATCGTGCATGGAGAAATTGTAAACATCTGGTGGGAGTCCTATTTCCGGTTAATGAGAGGATGCATGGACTAGTATCACAGGAGCAGAGGAAGGCTCACTCTGACCCCTTCCGAACGCACATCTTTAAGTAACAGGGACATCTCTAGCAAGCACATAGCTCTGGGGTGACTCTTATGGTGGGATGAATAAGGAAAACAGCGTAGCACAGCGTTTTCACTGTCCTCAAAGTCATGCTGTATCAACACCTAATTCTCTGCCAAGCCCATGTGTCTGCCTGTTACTCCCAGTCTATGTTTTTCCTTGGCCAAACAAACTTCTTCCAGGTCCCTTTGATCATTTTCTCTTTGCATGCCAAAAATAAACCTTGTTATCCTCTGTGTCTGGAACATCCTCCCACCTTCCAAGCTATATTGTTTTTCATTTCTGCATTGATTTCAAAGTCCTCCTCCATCAGGTGGGTTTAGTAATGTCATGACATCACCCCCTCGATTCTTCATTGAGGTGGTGGTTATAAAAAACAAACAGCGTTATTTAGAATATTCAAGTGCCAAGTAGTGGTCCATTTCACTGCACCCTGTGCTTTGAGGCCAGTGGATCATGTATGCACAGAGACCTAATTCTGGGAAAATGAAAAGACATGTGGTAGAAAGTCCTGGGCTTTCTTTTTACAGAATGGCTTGGGGCAGGTAGCTTTTTTGGGTGGAAATGATTTTCAGTACAGGCATTGGAGGAACTCAAGTAAGGTCTATGCCCGTGAATTATGAAGAAAAATATATCGGTGGTTGCTTTCAGTTGCCCCAGGCAGCAGAAAGGTAGGGAAGCACATTAACATTTTTTCCTTTTTGCTTCAAGAATCTCATATTTCATTAGAATTTTGTTAAATGCTTGTTTCACTGGACGGTTTGATTAAGTAAGCTCTCTCGACTTAAGTGGCAAAAATAAATATCAAGAGCATAATCGCACATGCCAAGTGTGTTCAGTGAAGCAATGTGTGTAGGCAGCATTGGGAAACAGTGACACCGTGATTATCTGTGCATAACTGGGCCATAATATCATCACTGTCTAGACTACAAGACAATTAGGATCCAGACATACTATAGCTCAGATTGAGGAAGGTCATTAAAAATAAAAGAGACAATAGTCCTAGCTGGGAAGGAAAGACCCGGTTCATTGTTTCCCCCAAAGTTACATACTGCAGTTTGGCGCTGAGTTGAGCTTAAGTTCAGTTCCAGCGGCCCTGTCTTGGTTCTTATTTTTCCAAAATGAAGGCACCAAGCACTCACTTTCAATACTATGATTTAAATATATATATGTGTTTATATATATAAATGCACACACTCATATATATGTACTTACTGCAAGATATTTTTTGCAACATATTTTGGATTTAACAATTTTCCCCAGTTATATCCATTGATATAATTTTAGCATTTAAAAAAAATATCTTGAGATGACTACAAGAGTAGTCATTTGAACTGTGTAGGTATTTTGAGATGACTACAAGAGTATGCTACCCGCACGGCAGAGCCTGGCAAGCTACCCGTGTCGTATTTGATATGCCAAATACCAGTAACAATTATAGACCTCATTCCCCTGACCTGATGAAATGGTTTGAGGCTCTTTATGTTCCTGGAGCAAGCAGGTGCCCTTGGGCTCTACTTGCATGAGACAGGACATATGGAGATGTTACTGGTGCCCGCTCGAGCAAATCGATGATGAATGGGAAGACAGTGAAGAAAATATCTGGATTATCATATATGGCCTGTGCAGAATACACCATGGTCCAAGAAATCCTCAACAATATCCTAAGAAGGGGTATCCAGAAGAAGAGAGTAACAGGTCACTGTGCTCATTTTTTCTTTTATAATTTTCACATATTACCAGTTCATAAGGTGGCATGCTCAATTGAATGCTTACAAATTCCAGATTATTTTCCCTTCCTTTATAATAATTAAGTAGCATTGCCTAGGATTATTTTATAAGTAGGATCAGGTGTCAGACTGTGCACAAATATATTCCCTATATTTTTATTTTCTTCCTGCATAATCTCTGTTGGCTTTTAATATGCAGTCGTCCTAAAACATATATGTCTCCAAACACAAAAATTTAGCCTAATGTTTTACAAAGAATGAGGAAAAGTCTTGAATTGCTTTCCATGTCTGGGGTGGATCCCTGTTGGTCATGGTGTATGACCTTTTTGATAGGTTGTTGGATTTGAACTGCTGGTATTTTGTTGAGGATCTTTGCGTCTATGTTCATCTAGGTGATGATGAGCTGTGTAAAGCACAGTTCAAATTATGGAGGCTTCTGTGTGCTCTGGTTGTGGACAGCCCTAAGAGAAACAAGAGTATGCACAAATAGCAAATGTTTTAACAACCCAGGCCATCTTACTGACAACCAGGAAGAAAAGGTGCAAGTATTTGTCTCATTAACCTCATAATGATGAATGAAAATCAACAGAAGGTAGAAGAGCCTGTTGCTGGGACTAGGACCTTGGGGATAGTTTCATACCTTTACTTGATCACTTGACATCCCGTTATTCATCGATTTGCTCGAGTGGGTGCCAGTTCAATAAGATGGTCCTTGGATTTCAATTTTACTTTATAATTCTTCTGACCAGATATCAGAGATAGAACTAGAGATTCTCTAAAGGAATTTATTCATCTACTCTTTCCCCATTTCTCTAGGCCCAACCAATTGCATACAACTGTGTGCCCCTGTGTGTGCCTATGCGTGTGTGCACACAAACAGAATACATTAATCATTGGAGGCCCTCACAAACTCTGTCCTATGGGAAAGAAATTTCTGTGTGAGTGAGATGTAGTAATCCGACCTCTTGAGCAGAGGCACTGACTTTCCTCCCAGGGCAGAGTTCTTCATTTCATAATGTCCAGTTTATGGAAACTTGGATACAAGATGAATAAGTCAGGGAGTGATGAATTTTCTCCTGACTTATTTTTTTTTCTTCAACAGACGTCAATTCTCAAAATTTGGAAAGAGTTAATGTTTTATTTTTTGCCATGTCATGAAAACATAACACCAGAGATATGGAAAGACAGCTTCAAAAGCAGGTGCTGAAATAACAACATTGCTTTTAAAATGAGTACTTAAGAAAATGGCCATTTTAAGTGGCAGGGCACCAATATAGTTACACCAATATTTATTTTTCTATGGAATTGTGTGTGTGTTGTGGGTTGTTAAGTGGAACTCTGGCCAGTTCTGGCCAGGCATAAAGGAATCATTTAGGGCTCTTCAAAATCATTAGGACTATTAGTCCTGACTTGAAATGAGTGAAATGCACCATCTTCTGCCAAACGGGGAACAAGTTCTGCTAGTTTTCAAAGTCATCAAAGCGATCTCCTCTGCTCTGAGAGATTGCAGGCCTCAGAGCCTTCCTGGGCAATGGTCAGTGACACGCAGCACATAAGCCAAACTGTAACATTGGCTGTTTTCATGGCCCTTCACCCTGGTTCATGTGGAAGCTCTCATGGCCACCTTGAATCTGGCAAGTCGCCTCCATGAAACACTACAAATGCCTCGCTTTGTTTGAACCAATGGAAGGAGAGATACATGCTCACCTTCATCCTTCTCAAAGTAATTGATGCTTTGTTTTTGCATAACGGGTCAAGCCTCCTCTTCTTATTGAAGTCCACCCCTTCCATAATGCGATGAAGACTCTGTTTATTCTACTGATCATTGCATTGCAATATCATTTGGCACCTGAAGTACTTAAAGCCTCTTTCAAATCTTGCTGATACGCATGTGTTTTGGAAGAGAACATTTGGATAGATGAAATGAGTTGAGTTGCATTCTATGCTTTTGAGTGTTTACGTCCTCATGATTCCAATCACAAATTTGGACAAGCCTATTAACCTAGACATGCCCTGGCAATTTTACTTTTTTAAGTGGAGGGAAAGGCCTTGGCCAAAGATTTTCAAACTGGGCTGTGAAATCAATTTAATAGTAAGCAACCAGCATTGAAACGTAAAGTATAAACAACAAAACAGACTAAACTCAGGGTTGTTGTTGTTGTTGTTGTTTTGGTGTGGGGGTTAACAGGTGATATGTATTAGTGCTGGACTTAAAAATCACATTATTGGACCACAGCAATAGTACGGAAGGTAGGGCATTTCCCTTGCACATTGCCAGTCTAAGTTTTATCCCTCGCATTCATATGGTTCCCTGAGCACCACTAGGAGGAACTCCTGAGTGCAGAGCCAGGAGTAACCCC
Source organism: Cryptotis parvus (assembly GCA_021461705.1). Taxonomy (NCBI): domain Eukaryota; kingdom Metazoa; phylum Chordata; class Mammalia; order Eulipotyphla; family Soricidae; genus Cryptotis; species Cryptotis parvus. Next base: position 185,469 of record JAJIBD010004031.1, read on the forward strand.
TGAGCATTGCTGGGTATGATGCAAAGACCAAACAAATATATAAAATGAAAATCATGTTGTGAAAACACATGGAATTTATATAACTTTACAGAAATATATGAAAAGCATCTAATTACATGCCATTTAAGAATATTCTGATGGAATTCTCTGGGTAAAATAGGATATATACTACTGGTACAGAAAGAATGATGTGCATTGTGGAGAGAGACCATCTAAACAGATATTTGAATCTATTTACTTTTTTGGCTTGCTTTTGGTTTTTGGACCACATCCAGAGTTGCTTAGGGCTTATTCCGGGCTATGTGCTTAGGAATTACATTTGGTGAGGCTTAAGGGATCTTATGAGAGGTCAGATAACAAATTCATGTCAACCATGATAATCAAGGAAAGTGTCCTACCCACTATTCTATCACTCTGGCCCCATGGAATCTATTACTTTTGCAGAAAGAAAATATGGTGCTTATTATATCTTAGTATATCACTATCACTATCTTCCCATTCATCATCAATTTGCTTGGAGCGGGCTCCAGTAACATCTCCATATGTCCTGTCTCATGCTAGTAGAGCCCAAGGGCATCTGCTCACTCCAGGATCATAAAAGCCTCAAACCATTATATTAGGTCATGGGAATGACCTAACATAATTGTTACTGGTATTTGGCATATCAAATATGATACAAGCAGCTTGCCAGGCTTGCTGTGCGGGGTGGCATACTCTTGTAGTCACTTCTAAATAAAGCATTTATTGATGAACCGCGCGGCCACAAGCCAGGCTGTGATAGGCTCATCTGCTGGATGGAATTCTGATGAGAGTGAGGTCCGGATGTGGAAAATGGAGGCCCTCATGGAGTGGGGGGTCATCTGGCTTGTTACGAGGCTCTTCTGGGGTGGCGGGCCAGGGCTAGAACCCGCCATTCCTCCCAGGCGCCTCGTGAGCAGCTGGGCACAGGGAGAGCTATATAAACCCATTATATTTGTTGTTGTTGTTTGGGCACTATGACCATGCCCAGTGATTCTCAGGATTACTCTGGGGTTTTGTCTTCACTGACCACTTCTGTTACTGTTTGGGGAACCTTATGTGTGGTTCGGTCATTGAACTCTAGTCGTCAGGGCAAGGTAAGTTTTTTACCTGCTGTACTATCTCTCTGGCCCCCATATACACTATAACATGATATTCTGAATTACGAAACCCATTACAGTACCAGTTCTCTAATTTCCTTCCTTACTTCCTGGCACAAGGCTCCTTTTTTTTCATTTTGGTCAGTTGCTACCATTTGTTTTCCTCTCCTTTCTCCATTGTGTTCAATGCTTGGAAAGATGTGCTCAGGGATTGTTTAGCTGCTTCTCTTGTTCTCTTATTCCTAGCAGATTTATTCTTAGTGGAGTTGTGCTAACAGGAGAATTGGGTAGGAAGTGTGGGGAGTGGAGGAAGGGAGGGAGCTTATTGCTTAGGTCTCAATGGGGGCAACATTATATGTCTATTCTACTGCGTCCTTATCCTATCTTGCATGAGTGTTTCAGATGACTTCTTGGGAATTGGGATAAATATAATAGTTAAAGCAATCCTCAGAAAAAAGAAGATGGAAGGCATCACCTTTCTCAACTTCAAACTGTACTACAAGGCAGTAGTAATTAAAACAGCATGGTATTGGAATAAAAACAGACCTGTGGACCTATGGAATAGAATTGAGTATCCTGACACCCAACCTCAAACACATGATCATTTAGTCTTTGAAAAGGTGCAAAAAGTCCAAAAAGGAGTAAGGAAAGCCTCTTCAACAAGTGGTATTGGAAAAACTGGGCAACGACATGTAAAAAAATGAATTTGGACCTGTGTCTAACACCATGCACAAAAATCAGATCAAAGTGGATTAAAGATCCAATATCAGACTTGAATCCATAAAACACATTGGAGAAAATATAGGAAAAACTCTCCACGACATTGAAGCTAAAGGCATCTTCAAAGGTGAAACATCACTAACAAAGCAACTAGAAGAAAAGATAAACATATGGGACTACATGAAACTAAAGAGCTTCTGCACCTCAAAAGAAACAGTGACTATGATACAAAGACAGTCCACAGAATGGGAAAGAATATTCACCCAATACCCATCTCATAAGGGTTAATATCTAGGATATATTAGGCACTGGTAGAACTTTTACAAGAAGAAAACAATCAACCCCATCAAAAAATGGGGGAGAAGAAATGAACAGAAACTTCAACAAGGAAGAAATTCGAATGGCCACAAAACATATGAAAAAATGCTCATCATCACTAATCATCAGAGAGATGCAAATCAAAACAATAATGAGATATCATTTTACACTACAGAGACTGGCACATATCCCAAAAGAGCAAAATTAACAAGTGCTGGCGTGGATGTGGGGAAAAGGAGACACTCATCCATTGTTGGTGGGAATGGTCTGCTGGTACAGCCTTTCTGGAAAACTATATGGACATTCCTCCAAAGACTAGAAATTGAACTACCATTTGACCCAGCCATACCACTCCTGAAATATACTCTGGAAAACCAAAAATATGCAGCGGAAAAACCATCTCTACTTTTATGTTCATAGCAGCATTATTCACAATCGCCAGAATCTGGAAATAACCAGAGTGCCCGAGAATTGATGACTGGATAAAGAAGCTTTGGTACATCTACACAATGGAATACTATGCAGCTGTTAGGAAAAATGAAGTTATGAAATTTGCCTATAAATGGATGGACAGGGAGAAGACCATGTTGAGCGAAATTAGCCAGAAGGAGAGAGACAGATACAGAATGACTGCATTTATTTGCATGACATAAATATATATGTACATATTATGATACCAATATCCAAGGTCAAGTGAAACATGACCTTGTAACAGGAGGTCTTGTCAAAGGTGGAAATTATCACAAACGTGTTGGAGTCAGAGGCTAGGTAAGACAGAAAATAGAACAGTGTGCTAACAATTGTGGAAAGTACTAATACCAACCTAGAACTGAGCATTAAATACAGGCAAAAGATGCACATAAAAAAGCCTTAAAATATAGTGATTGATAGGTTTTATAAAAAAATGTTTTATCCTGAAATTCAAGAGCCTTGGGAAGAAATGGAAGAAAACTTATTTTATAAGATGATTGCTTAGGGTTGGTGGGGTTCCTATATTTAAAAATATAGGTTTATGCCATGTGCAATTATTGGCTACAGTTAGTTAAATATATTTGAGATATCAGCAAAAATCTTTTTTAAAACAATTTTTTCCCACTAAACACCTTAGTTCATGTTCATAATGATTTATTACAGGCATTCAATCCCACTAACACTATCACCTTCCCTCCACCATTTTCTCCATTTTTCCAACTAATCCTCCAGCCCCACAGCATGCCCAAAATTATTTAAGTTATATAAATTTTGCCACTAAATGGCTAACAGAATGATCAAAAAATATTTCCATAGAAAAACATTTTGTGAAAATTGTATCTCACCATGGAACATTAAATCTTTGTCTGAGAGTTTACTAAGATGTTGCTGCAAGTTAAAACCTTCTGTGTTTATGTTTTTGTTGCTTGAGCTTAGTCGCCCTGTATGTTACAATTCCCAAGTTGCCCTGTATGTTACAATTCCCATCTATCTGGTGTGCCAATACTGGGACGTCAATATTGTAGATTTGGATGTTACTCCAGAAAGTACAAAATATTTAACTGGGCAGTCTGCCTGAAGGAATGCAGAGCCTTTGGGGTGTCAACACAACTTCTGGGGCTTTGGTAGGGCAGGGGCTGGCCTGCTCCCCTTCTTAGATTGCCCCAGAGGTCTCAAATGAGAAGGAGTTTCTGGGAAATTTTTGAGGTTAGTTGGATCAGCTAGAATCTTATCTAATTGAATGTGTGTGCTCTCAGATTAATGCTTGAAAATTAAGAAGGAAAAATACCTAAAACTCGTTTTTGGATCATTACACTCAATTGAAATTTGTTCAATTTGATTTTCAGTTCATATGAGTATGAGCTCAAACTTGATTTGAAAGCTTTGGTTTTCCTGGCATTGTTCTGAATGTTTGAGATATATCAGAAGACAAAAAAAACTTTCTGATTTTACAGAGTTTACATTCTATCAGAAGAGAAAGAAGACAAAATTTATCATAAATTATTTATATAAAATTTTAATGAAACAAAATAAATCAGGTTAAGGAGGACTAGGATTGTTGGAGTTGGGGGTGGGGTCAGAAGGGAAGTTATAACATTACTTATAAAAAGAAGGATCAGATGAAGCTTCACTTCGGGAAAATTGAACAAAATCTGAAGGGATTGAAATGATTGGTCAAGAAAATGTCTGAAAGAAGACAAGTCTAGTAAGAGGAAACACCAGTTTGGGGAGGTGAACCTAAATGTGTTGAGAACAGTTAGGGAGTGAAGTTTGAAACTTCCCCATTTATCTGAGATTTGCTAGGGGCAAATGGATTATCTGAAGAGATACTGGCTGTGGAAGAACAGGAAATGGTAAAAAATGGCGATTATGAATGAAAATAAGAGGTTTGTTTTGGGGGGCTGTTTGTTTTTAAAAGCAAAGAGATTTAGTGGTCTGAAAAGGGAAAAAAAAGAAAGGAAGAGAAATGAGATTTCCCCAACTTCATCCTTGCTGGCTTGGGGACAATTGTCCACCCTCATGGAAGTCTTGATGGAGAAGATTGTTATGAGTTGAAGAAAAAAGAAAATCAAGGCTTCAGGAATTTTAATTTGATTAAAATTAAAGAAAAATTCAGTTCTTTATGCTCATATCACAAGAACTGAAGTTTCATAAGTCAGCAATAATGTTCTTCCCTAGTGATGAGATTAAGTTTATTGCAGAAATTAATTTTCCCCCAAATTGTGGTTAATCGTGGTCAGCTTGGCATCTCAAACAGAACACAGTCTAAAAGTTCTAAATTTTTATCTTGCAAGTCGAATATTTCATGAACATATTTTTTAGAGGGTGCTCATTTACATGTAGCAAATAGTACAAGGTAATTGGGAGGTTTTCAAAGGTACCAGATTGAAAATTTGATGCCAGATTTCAAATCAAGTGTGTTTCAATGAACAACATCCTATTAAAATAGCGTTGACTTCTATGAGCATGTAACTGTTGTTCCACACACTGGTAATTAACATCTCATGGTTGTTCTTTTAGCTGGTGTAAAAAATAGCTATATTCAGTAAATTATTTTTAAAGAGTTTAATACTTTATAATGCTGGACATTAGTCAAAGAAATATTGGACATTAATCAAAAAAGGGTAGACATATGAAAACATGATTATATACTATTATTAATCATAGAGAAATATTCTTTAAAGTAGTCCATATAGTCAAAAAAATCTTCCAAAGAATTAATATGTACAGTTAGAAGGGAATATGTAATTCACAGAGAACAACCACAGTTTCACCTTGTCAACCCAGAGCAAATAGACTAAACCTAGCTGAAGAGGTTATAGATAATCCATATTTGCTTTAGTCCCACCACTTCTTATCATGGAATTGGAAAAATAACAGTCACACCCAGCAGGGAACTTTACTAGTGACATGTGCAAACTGGTTTCACCACGGATATGATTAGCCTAGTTTGAACCCTTTGCTGAGGTCTTCTGCCTCATGCAAGAATACAAAGTAGGGGGTATCCTTGATATAAGGGGGCCTAGATGTACCCATAACTAGAGCTTCCACAAAAAATGTCAGTGTCCCCTGCCTCGACCCTCAGGGATAGAGTTCAGGAAGGCAAAGGTGGCAACGGTGAAACGCTGGTAGTGGCAAGGGAAGGGCAGTCCGGTTCCATTTGTGGGTACCATTTGGGTCTTATAGCTGTCCCCTAAGTAAGGACACCCGTCCAACAGGATGGGCCACTGGGGCTGCTGGAAGAGGCTGGCGCTGGGCGTGGCCCAGCAATGGCGCAGCTCCAGGACGAGGCTGGGGTCCGTCGCTGCATGAGCCGGACCTCCACGGCGACCCCAGCCGCATGATGGGGTAGTCGTTGTCCTCATAGAAGGAGCTGAAAGACTCATCTTCGGCGATGCGCAGCTCCCGCCGCAGAGGGCCAGATTGGGTCACGGGGCCAGGGGATGGCGGAGGGGAAGACAGATGCCCAGATGGGCAGGGAAGTCCTGGGCCTTGAAGATGCAGCGGATGAGAAGTTGGAAGTCGCCGTCGCGGGGTGATGGAGCCCCGGTCCCGTTGCACGTTTTTGTTGCTCACCAGCAGGTTCTCGTAGATGAGTTGATCATCCACCAACTGCAGGGTGGTGTTATAGTGCGTGAGGGAGAAGCTGAACACCAGGAAAGATTCAGTCTGCTGCGTTGGGGGGGCAGTTCTGAGGGGCGCCGGCCTGGCGGATGCTGCTCAGGGTCACCCTGTGTGCCATGGCTGTATCCCGGGACATCACCAGCACCGCAAGGCCAGTCGGTGAAGAAGCACAGGACAGTCTCTGTGTTGCCATAGTAGCAGGGGACTTCTCTGGTATCATCATAGCAACAGCCTGCCTGGTGACAGGCCTCCCGGGTCGGGGTCCCCAGGCAGGGGATGTGCCCCGAGGTCAGCTGACACTGCTTTCGGTCTGATTGGTCCCTACGTAGAAGGGCCTGTCTGCATTCCAGTGGCCCTGGGTGACTCCCTGGGGTGAAGTCGGGGTTGGGTGGGTGGGCCCAGACTCTTGGGACAGCAAAGCCGGGGGTTGGGTGGAGGAAGGTGGGTTCTGAGGCTGGAGGACTGGGGGGGAGAAGAGCCCAGAGGTGGGCTGGGGTGGCTGGGCTGATGGGGAGGAGAAGGTGGGGGCCAGTACTGGCCGCAGATAGAGGGCCCAGCTGGACTCGGGTTTGGGGCAGGTCAGCGTGATGTCGGCGTGTTTCCGCCACTCGGCCGTCCTGTTGCGCTGCCCCCACGAACACCCTTAAGCGCCAGTGACTGTCCTTCTCTAGCACGTGGCAGCCTCTGTAGTCCGCAGAGAGGACCACAGGGCCCTGGCGCCTGGATGTAACCCAGTGGTAGCAGATGGAACAATTGTTCACTTCAAACCGGTTCCCAAATTCATCCACCACCTGGAAGTGGATAGTCTGTCCGGGCAGGGGGTATACCAGCAGCTGCAAGCCCTGGGTCCCCCAGTCGTAGCTGTGCAGCAGTCCAGGGAGGCCCTACTGGAGGGGTGAGGACTTCCTGAGCTCCAGCTCAGCGGCCAGCAGCAGCACCATCACACACCAAGCGTCCGCCATCCGCTGTGCCTTGACCCTGAGGACGCTTTTTTTTAAAAAAGATAATTTTATTTCCAAACTCAAAGCTTTCAAATGCGAATGTATCAAGTTCTAACATTTTGTACTAATATTCACCTGTACCCCAGGAGGTCAGCCACCACAACACTAGAGGAAGCCTCAGTTTCCTAAGCTATGCAAATAGAACAAGCAAACCTTCCAATGAAGTCTTAATGTCTCCCTTCTTAATGTTTATTAATGTTTATTCTAAAATAAATGTTTTATTTATTTTAGATCTTAATGTTTATTCTAAAATCTGGAGATATTACTGGTGCCCGCTCTAGCAAATAGATGATCAACGGGAAGATCGTGATCGTGATTCTAAAATCTATCTAGATCAATTTGGGCATGAATGGATATAAAAAAGTCAATTTTTCTAAGGCAGCTCTTTTATCGATTAAAAAAGAAAGAACAAAGGCCAGGTGGCTTGAGGCAGGAATGCTCAAGAAACTCTCCAGCTCATTCGCCAATGTGGCAAGACGCCAGCCTCAGGAGACCAAATGCTAACGTCCAAGCTTGCTAAACAGTGCAGAGAAGCACTAAAAGAAGACCTCAAAGACAGAAGAGCAGAAATACTGGAAGATGCAGCAGAAGTCAGGAAAAGCATTCGCACTGCCTGCATGTCCTTCGCCAACTATAAGACCAAGATGACTGCCCTCCGACGCCCTGATGGATCTATCACATCTTCCAGAAAGGCAATGGAGAAGATTATCCAGGACTTCTACTCAAATCTCTTTGATAGCCACATCCACCTGCCCACATACCAAATTCCACAGGATGGATATGTCATTCCCAACGTTCTCCCTTCTGAAATCCGACATGCCATCATGTCAGTAAAGAAGGGAACAGCACCAGGCCCAGACAAAGTCAGACCCGAACACCTGAAGAATCTGCCGTCGGTACTCATCAATACACTAGCTCGGCCCTTCACATGCTACCTGACTGAATGCAAGGTGCCCTCCCAATGGAAAACCAGCAGAACAGTTCTATTGTTCAAGAAGGGAGACATTCACGACATCAGCAACTATCACCCCATCTGCCTGTTTTCCTTCATCTACAAGCTGTTTACACGAGTCATCCTGAACAGGATTGGCAGAACACTAGATGAAGGCAAACCATGTGAGCAAGCAGGTTTCCAGAAAGGATTCAGCACAATCGACCATATCCACACGGTAACCAAGTTCATTGAGGTTTGTAGGGAGTACAAGATACCGCTCTGTCTCATGTTCATTGATTTACAGAAAACCTTTGATTCTGTGGAGACTGAAGCAGTCATCGAAGCCCTAGCCAAACAGGATGTTCAAACCCAATACATCAAGATCCTTCGTGAGCTATATTATGGATTCACCACCAGGATCTCACCATTCTACAAAGAAGTGATCATTGATGTCAAAAGAGGGGTTCGACAGGGTGATACCATTTCACCAAAACTCTTCAGCTCCACCCTCGAGAACATCATGCGACAATTAGAATGGAAAGGAATGGGAGTGAAGATAGATGGTCAGCAACTACACCACCTCCGTTTCGCTGATGACATCGTTCTAATAACACCAAACATTAGCCAAGCAGCACAAACGCTGACTGACTTCGACCAAGAATGTGGAAAGATAGGTCTACAGCTGAATCTAAAAGAAAACTATGTTCATGAAAAATGAGCTAGTTCCTTAGGCCCCATTCACTCTCAATGGAACAAACATCTCTGAATGCAGCAGTTATGTGTACCTATGTCAAGAAGTCAACATGATGAACGACCTAAAACCTGAGCTGCGCAGGAGGAAGAGAGCGGCATGGAATGCCTTCAAAGGCATCGAAGAAATAGCTAAAGGACAAAGAACCTCCGGCTCTGGGCACATCTTTTTGACTCCACCATTCTCCCTGCATTAGCATATGCCTCAGAGACCTGGGCCCTATGAAAGCAGGATGAGAATGCTATTCAGGCCTCCCAGAGAGGAATCGAAAGAGCTATGCTTGTTATATCATGCCTCACTCAAGTGAGAGAAGGAATTCGGAGTTCTGACCTCCGTCGCTATTCCAGAATCAGGGACAATGTCTAGTTTGCCAAGGCATCGAAGATCAGATGGGCTGGACATATAATGCGATTTGGAGACAACTGCTGTACTAGAGCTGTTACCGACTGGATCCCCGGGATGTCAAAAGATCATGTGGCCGCCCACCTACAAGATGGTTAGACTTCCTTGTCAAGACCCTGAAGGAACGGTTTGAGGCTCTTCATATTCCTGAATCAACCAGATGCCATTGGTCTACATTGGCACCTGATAGAGTCCAATAGAAATGTTACTGGCGCCCGCTCGAGCAAATCGATGAATAACGGGATTCAAGTGATCAAGTGATCAAGTCCCCTGCCTTCCTTTCAAATCCTGGTTCATGGGGCTTCCACAGGGTTCTATGTCCCTCTGTCTCTCCCATGCTCTGTCACCAAAGAGTCAGCATCTAAGATCATCACAAAGAAACTGTCTTGTGAACCAGGAGTTAGAAGAACATGGAAGGGGGAGATAAAAGACCTTGTTTTGTGGCATTGTGAACAGTGAACAAATAGTGTGTGTGTAGGATCTTTGTAAACACTGAACACTAAGCAGATGTGGGTTGATATGACAAAATAGCTTTCCTGGCTTCCTGAAACAATGGGCACTGTTCGTACAGTTGTGCTAGTGAAACCCTAAGATAACCCGGAGTTTGGTCAAGCCCTCATCCAGTTGATGTTATGAAGGGATCTTTTAGACACAATTAAGGTCCCAAATCCATTGAGTCAAATAAAGTAAATCATTTGTGGTTGGCACAAACTGAATAGGTGACAACTTAAAAATTTAAAAAGACATCAGGCTCCTTCTAGTGAGAAAGAGAGGAAATTAAAAGAGAGAGAATTCAAAATCACACTCAATCCTATTCATGCTTTCATGATGCATTTTATTGCTCCTTTCCATATTCAAATCAACTGATGCAGACTGTCTCTATCGAAGTGGTCACATATTTCCCCCTAAGCAAGAATGGAGATGAACTAAGGAAAGAAAATATCTTTTTCTATTTAGGAAATAATGACCACCCCAAAGACATCAGGCCTGAGCTGAAACTCATCAATGTCACCTTGTAAGGACAAAATTTTGTCCCTAATATTCAACACACTTCATAACTTTTTAATTACATATATATCTATTTATTTGATATATAGCTATCACTTCATTTGTATTACTTGTCTTCCCATTGTTCATCAATTTGCTTGAGCAGGTGCCAGTAATGTCTCCGTTTGTTGGGAATGAGATCCGTTATTGTTACTGCTTTTGGTATATTGAACACACCACGGCTTGCTTTCCAGGTTCTGCTGTGGATCTGGGGTTTTCCCAGGGGCCCTGTCTTTTCTATGTCAGACTATCAACCATCCAGGGCCCACAGGTCAGTGCCCTGGGTATAGACAAGCCTGTCTTCTGTCTGCCACATGTCGATGCAGCTGGGCACTGCAGCCACACCTGCAACACCTCAAGGGGCAGGATATAGATATAGATATATATTTGATATGTATGAAACTTTCACACTTACCTATCATATATATATAAGATATATATATCATATATATAAGATATATATCTTATATCTTACCTATCATATATATATATAAGATATATATATCTTATATATATGATATATATATCTTATATATATATGATAGGTAAGTGTAAAAGTTAAGATGTTGAATATTAGGGACAAAATTTTGTCCTTACAAGTACAATGTAGATATATGTATGTGTACAGGCATGTATATATACATATATCTATTTCTCATGACATATTCCTCTCCTTTTTTAAACAATTAGAATCATCTGTTACACATCCTTCTAAATCATGACAGACCTGCCTCAATGCTATTTTTCTTAAATTTTAATTCATCCATTTATTTATAATATATATAAAATAAACAAATATCTATAAATAAATAGATATTTAATCATTTATGTTTGGAGTTACGCTTTGCTGTGCTTACTCCTGGCTCTGAGCTCTGGTATCACTCCTAGCTGTGTAAGCAATACCATGTACAGTGCAGGTAATCGAACTCAGGTTGGTCGAGTACAAGGCCATTCTCACCTGCTGAGCTCTCTACCCAGCTCTCCTTTTATATTTCAAGTCTATGTGAATTATATTCTTAAAGGAACACACCCTCATTTCTCTATTTGATGGCACTCGTTTTTGACAAAGACACCCCAGCAGGGAACTGACTTGTTTCCATGTAAGAAATAATGCTCCTACTGCTAGTAGTAGTGCTACTCGAGCTCTGCACTGAGGGGTTCACCCCCAGAAGGACTCTTGGAAACGCATGTCCCTCGGGATCACATCAAGGCAAGTGCCTTACCACATCACCCCATTCTATCTCTTCACTTATAACATGCTAATGTCTTAAGTCTATTTCCTCCACACTGTATTTGGATTTTTTTCTAAATTTGATTATTTTCTAGGTTATTCTATTTAATATTTGATAAAATCAAATATATTGTACTTCTCTTAGTTTTCAGTCTATCTTTGGTCTTAAATATGGAATGAATTTGCCAAACATTAAAGGAAAAGAGTTTTTGTGTCTGTGCTTTTTCCTCTCTCCCAGGCAGAAATACTCACCAGAAATACAAGAATACAAAGAAAGAATTCTTCCTCGAGATGTGAAAATAGTAAACAGCCTTTCTTTGCATTGGACTCTTGAAGTAAACACTTCACCTCATTTGAATCCAACTGATGTACACTGCTTCTATTAAAGTGATCACTTGTTTCCTCTAAACAAGTATGGAGACAAACTCAGGAAAGAAAATATCTTTTTCTATTTGGGAGGACAGCTGGTGAAATAATAACCACCCCAAAGACAACAGGGTCTGGACTAAAATTGGTCAGTGTCACCTTGTAAGGAAATAGGGCTGGCATGATTGGTGGTCCTGATGAGGTAAAGTCCTGCTGCGTTTACTGTAGAGAACCTAACTCAAGTGACAGGTATATTTATGTTAGGGGTGCCGGGCAGATCTGACACATTGAAAAGGTTGGGGGAAAAGGTGGTAGAACTGGAAGACAACAAGACGATGAGGACATGTGGCTGCACACCAGAAATGGCAGTAGCTGCAGGGTTGTCAAAATCCAGGAAGGTGCTTCCTTAGAGCTTCTGCAGGGAGCTCCAGGGCCAATAAGTCAACTTCTATTTTAACTCAGTGTCTGGCCCACAGAACTGGGAGAGAATAAATTTCTGTTGTTTTAAGCTACTATATTTGTTGTAAGTTGTTACTTCAACCATAAAAATCTAATATAAAACACAGGCTTGAATATTTTCCCATCCATGTGTTTATATTCTGAATCACTTGATCAATTGATCACTTGAATTCCTTATTCATCGATTTGCTTCGAGCGGGCACCAGTAACATTTCCATTGGACCCTATCACGTGCCAATGTAGACCAATGGCATCTGGTTGATTTAGGAATATGAAGAGCCTCAAACCGTTCCTTCAGGGTCTTGACAAGGAAGTCTGACCATCTTGTAGGTGGGCGGCCACGTGATCTTTTGACATACCGTGGGATCCAGTCAGTAATGGCTCTAGTCCAGCAGTTGTCTCCAAATCGCATTATATGTCCAGCCCATCTGATTTTCGATGCCTTGGCAAACGAGACAGCATCCCTGATTCTTGAATAGCGACGGATGTCGGAACTCCGGATTCCTTCTCTCACTTGAGTGAGGCGTGATATTCCAAGCATAGCTCTTTCAATTCCTCTGTGGGAGACCCGAATAGCATTCTCATCCTGCTTTCGTAGGGCCCAGGTCTCAGGCGTATGTTAATGCAGGGAGAATGCTGGAGTCAAAGAGACGTGCCCGGAGCTGGAGGTTCTTTGTCCTTTTTAGCTATCACTATCACTATCTTCCCGTTCATCATCTATTTGCTAGAGCAGGCACCAGTAATATCTCCATATGTCCTGTCTCATGCTAGTAGAACCCAAAGGCATCCGCTCGCTCCAGGAACATAAAGAGCCTCAAACCATTATATTAGGTCATGAGAATGACCTAATATAAATGTTACTGGTATTTGGTATATCAAATACTACACGAGCAGCTTGCCAGGCTTGCCGTGCAGGTGGCATACTCTTGTAGTCACCTCTGAATAAAGCATTTATTGATGAACCGCGGCCGCTAGCCGAGCCAGGCCCGGCTTGGCTTGCTTCAAAAAAAATAATAATAAACCAAAGGATTTTTAAAGGTATTTCTTATTTTTGTGACAAAAATCAGGAATATCTAACACATTCTGGAATCCTCTTTCCTCTGAACATACAACACATTCAGTTAGAAATGCTCACTTTAAAAGTAGTCCTTTTAGCTATTTCTTCGAAACCTTTGAAGGCATTCCATGCCGCTCTCTTCCTCCTGTGCAGCTCAGATTTTAGGTCGTTCATCATGTTGACTTCTCGACCTAGGTACCCATAACTGCTGCATTCAGAGATGTTTGTTCCATTGAGAGTGAATGGGGCCTCAGGAACTAGCTCATTTTTCATGAACATAGTTTTCTTTAGATTCAGCTGTAGACCTATCTTTCCACATTCTCGGTCAAAGTCAGCCAGCATTTGTGCCGCTAGGCTAATGTTTGGTGTTATTAGAATGATGTCATCAGCAAAGCGGAGGTGGTATAGTTGCCGACCATCTATCTTCACTCCCATTCCTTCCCATTCTAACTGTCACATGATGTTCTCGAGGGTGGTGCTGAAGAGTTTTGGTGAAATGGTATCACCCTGTCGAACCCCCTCTTTTTGACATCAATGATCACTTCTAAGCCCTGGGGTGTAGACAAACCTACCTCCTGTCTGCCACCTGCCAACGCAGCTGGGCACCACAGCCACACCTACAACACCTCAAGGGGCAGGTGGCCGTATGTTTTATTTATTTAGTATATTTTTTTCTCTATTGGTTCATAAATAATTGCTCAAGTTTTGAGGTGATTACTAGAGTATCCCACCCAGGGCAGAGCCTGGCAAGCTACCTGTGTCGTATTTGACATGCTAAATAATATTTAGCATGTCAAATCCGACACAATATAACAATTGTTACATATAACAATTGTTATATATAACAATTATAGACCTCATTTCCATGACCTGATGTAATGGTTTGAGACTCTTTATGTTCCTGGAGCGGGATGATGCCCTTGGGCTATCTTGCATGTGACAGTACATATTGAGATGTTACTGGTGCCCGCTCAAGCAAATTGATGATATGCAGGAAGACAGTGATACAGTGATCACTTCTTTGTAGAATGGTGAGATCCTGGTGGTGAATCCATAATACAGCTCACGAAGGATCTTGATGTATTGGGTTTGAATGCCCTGTTTGGCTAGGGCTTTGATGACCCCTTCAGTCTCCACAGAATCAAAGGCTTTCGGTAAATCAATGAACGCAAGACAGAGGGGCATCTTGAACTCCCTAAAAACCTCAATGTGCTTGGTTACCGTGTGGATATGGTCGATTGTGCTGAATCCTTTCCGGAAGCCAGCTTGCTCACATGGTTTGCCTTCATCTAGTGTTCTGCCAATCCTGTTCAGGATGACTCGTGTAAACAGCTTGTAGATGACGGACAACAGGCAGATGGGGTGATAGTTGCCGATGTCGTGAATGTCTCCCTTCTTGAACAATAGAACTGTTCTGCTGGTTTTCCATTGGGAGGGTACCTTGCATTGAGACAGGTAGCATGTGAAGGGCCGAGCTAGTGTATTGATGAGTACCAACAGCAGATTCTTCAGGTGTTCGGGTCTGACTTTGTCTGGGCCTGGTGCTGTTCCCTTCTTTACCACGAGATGGCATGTCGGATTTCAGAAGGGAGAATGTTGGGAATGACATATCCATCCTGTGGAATTTGATATGTGGGCAGGTGGATGTGGCTATCAAAGAGATTTGAGTAGAAGTCCTGGATAATCTTCTCCATTGCCTTTCTGGAAGATGTGATAGATCCATCAGGCGACGGAGGGCAGTCATCTTGGTCTTAGAGTTGGCGAAGGACAGGCGGGTGGTGTGAATGCTTTTCCCGGCTTCTGATGCATCTTCCAGTATTTCTGCTCTTCTTTCTTTGAGGTCTTCTTTTATTGCTTCTCTGCACCGTTTAGCAAGCTTGGACGTTAGCATTTGGTCTCCTGAGGTTCGCGCCTTGCCACGTTGGTGAATGAGCTCAAGAGTTTCTGAAGACAAGCGTGCATTTGTGTCTTACTCTCTCTCGGCATTCTTCGCACAATCATGGAGGTGCTGAACCAGTAGGTTGTATTCCTCATCGATGTTGTCAATGATGGTATCTTCCCATGTTGCTGCAATGGTGCCAAAGAGTTCCCAGTTGGTGATCGTTCTGGGAGTTCTCTTCTTAAACTTTGCAGCCTTTTCTCCCCGTTGTGTGAAGTAGAATTTTGCATGAAGGAGACGGTGGTCTGATCCTGTTTGGAATTTGGGGACAACAGCAACATTGATCAGACAAAACCGTCGATTGAAGATGATGTGGTCAATTTCATTGTGGAACTGTCCGCCAGGAGATTCCCATGTCCAACGTTTCGCTTCAGCCTTCTGGAACTGTGAGTTCCCATGAATGGTCTTGGTGGACATGATGAACTCCAGATAGTCTCTCACCCTGTTCGTTCCATTCTAGGCCATGGGTCCCGATGTGGAGTTCTTCAGCCGATCTTCTCGGTCCTATTTTGGCATTAACATCAACATCAATCAGACAAATTGATGATGATCATCGAGCAAATCGATGATGATCGGGAAGACAGTGATAGAGTGACAGTGTCTTTGAGGTCTTCTTTTATCACTTCTCTGCACCGTTTAGCATGTTTGGACGTTAGCATTTGGTCTTCTGAGGTTCGGCGCCTTGCCATGTTGGCGAATGAGCTCAAGAGTTTCTGAGGACAAGCGTTCTTTTTGTGTCTTACTCTCTCTCGGCATTCTTCGCACAATCATGGAGGTGCTGAACCATGGGGGCAGATCTGCTACTGGCTTTCCATGTAACCAGCCACTAACGAGGCACCCGGGAGGGATGGTGGGTTCTAGCCCTGGCCCACCATCCCAGCAGAGCCTCGCAACAAGCCAGAAGGACCCCCCACTCCATGAGGGCCTCCATTTTCCACATCCGGACTTCTCTCTCAGACTTCCACCCAGCAGACCAGCCTATCAGCACCTGGCTCATCAAGTTCCACCCTGCAGCAGTCTTTCTTAAATCCGGCTCAGGTATGCTGGTCCAGAGATTGTAGACATGGGGCAGAGCTGCTACTGGCTCTCCCCATGACCAGCCGCTCATGAGGCGCCCGGGAGGGATGGTGGGTTCTAGCGCTGGCCCACCACCCCAGCAGAGCCTCGCAACAAGCCAGACGACCCCCCACTCTGGTTTTTGCTCTGCCGGGTGTATCTGTGTTTTAGGCTCAAGCATTCCTGGGCTTGAAATACACTCCTCTGAAGGGCGGGTCTCTGCAGGGGTTGGTCCTTGTAGGCTGGGTTTCTGACAAGTTGGGCTAGAGACTGGATTAATCTGTGGGCCGGAGACTGGATTAATATGCTGGGTGCAGATCTTACCAGCTGCAGAGTGTGGATTGTGAATATCGCTGCCAGCAAGGTGTGGGGGTTTCTCTGGGCTCCTATGAGGCTCCATCAGGATGGTGGACTAGGGTCGGAAGTTGCTCTCGTGGTCCATGGAATGCAGGGGGTTCAACGGGAAAAGCTGGTTTCTGCTCTGCCGGGTGTATCTTTGAATAACACTCATAGCTCTTTGAACCTTTTATTATTCTAAATAAAAATGGCATTATAGCCTACTTTTTATTTTTTGTAACATACATTTAAGTGTTCCAAATAAATTCCTGGAGAGAGTTTTAATGACGATATGGAATTTATAGTCTGGGTGATACAATTTATTTAAACAATGTCCAAGAGCAGCCAATTTTAAAGTAACTGCTAATTCTTTACCATTATAAATTATATCAAATAAAAATTATTCAATGATATCTTTGTATACATGCATGGGTTTTTACTTGTGTGTGGGAGCTGAGGGGCAGTTCAGTGCTTGAGCCTAGCTGTTCAGGGGCCGCAAGGTCACCCTGGGTGATGCTCAGAGTCCTTCAAGGCCGTATCTTGGAATGATGATAGCATCCGTGACCTGGCAGTGATTAAACCCTGGTCTCATACATTTCAGGCCAGTGTTCCAGCCCTTTGAGCCATCTCCCTGGCCCCTATTGGATATATTTGAATACCAGAAGATAAACAAACACACTAGTACTTAAAAGCTGTGCAGTGTCCCAGAGTAAAGTCTTTGCCAGCTCAGGGGGCAGCCCGTCTTCAACGAGGATTCTCTCACCACCCCGCCATTGTTTCCTCAACTCCTCATTGGTTATTTCTTCTAAATGCTGTGTGTGGATGCAACCCATAGCTCTTTGATCCAGATTTTCCCCTCCTGTTGTGTATCACAGTACACATACCATCAAATGTGGTCTTTATCCCCCCTGTTTCGCCAGTGCTGCTTAGCCAGGCTCGTCTTTCTACCCACATCCCCCTCTCTGCCCATTATCCCTATCCAAAGTGAATTAATCCTCTGCCTTCTGTGGCTTGGCCCATCTAAAGTATCCTGGAGGCATGTTGTAAAGTAGGTCCTGAAGCCTCTTAGCTGCCGAAAGGTTTCTTATTTCTGATGCAGACTTTAAAACCTTTCTCCTGACATTTGCTTAAATAAGGTCTACATCTCCCCCTCCCGATAGCTTTATTTTTGGGGGGGGGCTGAGGAGGGGGCTGGAGAGAAGTGCAAGGAGGAATCTATTATAGAAGAGAAAATTTCTGGAATGGCCCATTTTTGTTTTAGCTGGTATCCTAGAGCATTTGATGGTCAGGGTCTCCACGCCTCCGAATGGCTCAGTCTGCCTTCTTGTTTGGCGTATAGGTATCATCCTGTTCCTCAGATATATCTAAAATACTCAGAGGAAAGAATTCTGGAAGGTGTCATAGGGATGTGGCTGTTTGCCAGTAGAATTCTTACAGATCTAAATTAGCGAGACTTCCTGGATTTCTCCCCTCTTTGTTCTCTCCTCGCCGTGCACTCACTGCATTAGATTCCAATCACCATTCGTGTCTTTTACCTCATTTGACGTTGCAGCTCTCACTTTAGACCTTGATTAGTTCTTGATTCCAACCCCTGGACCTGTTCTTTCCTGACACATCTCTGTCAACCTTGGTCCCATCCCCTCACAGCACATTAACCTGGTCATCCCCACACTACCGGGCAATTTTTCTGAAACTTTCTGTCCTTGACTTGAGGGTCAGCTAATGAAAGAGGCCTAACAAGAAACCCTGAAGATTTTTGGCTTGGTTTTATACCTCATTGCATGTCTTTCCCCTGTGTAACACCCCCATCAGAATTATAGACTGTTCCAGAAAGGTCACGCGCCGCGGTTCATCAATAAAGGCTTTATTTGGAGGTGTTTATAGAGTATGCCTCCGCACGGCAAGCCTAGCAAGCTGCTCGTGTTGTATTTGATATGCCAAATGCCAGTAACAATTATATTAGATCATTCTCATGACCTAATATAATGGTTTGAGGCTCTTTATGTTCCTGTACCAAGCCGATGCCCTTGGCTCTACAGCATGTAACAGGACATATTGAGATATTACTGGTGCCCGCTCTAGCAAATAGATGATTAACGGGAAGATCGTGATCGTGATCGTGATCCAGAAAGGTACAAATGACATCAGAAACAGGAATTACAGACATCTTCTAAGTTATTCATCCTGAAGGAAAGGACCAGATCACTAGCTGGAAACATTCTTTTGGAAAATCATTAAAGGTGGACAGATATTGAAAACAAAGATCAATCAAAGGGTGTGTGATATATAAGTATATACAAAATTTATATATGTATTATGCATATGTATATATGTAAATACATATTTACTATGGATGAATCATGAATGTGAGGTCTACATATATAGACTTGATCACTTGATCACTTGACATCCTGTTATTCATCGATTTGCTTGAGGGCACCAGTAACATTTTCATTTGTCCCTGTCACGTGCCAGTGTAGCCCAATGGCATCTGTTTGCTCTAGGAATATGAAGTGCCTCAAATCATTCATTCACGGTCTTTTTTTTTTTTTTTTTTGCTTTTTTTGGGTCACACCCGGCAATGCTCAGGGGGTTTCTCCTGGCTCTGCACTCAGGAATTACTCCTGGCGGTGCTCGAGGGGACCATATGGGATGCCGGGGATCGAACCCGGGCGGGCACAGGCCGGCCGCTTGCAAGGCAAACACCCTACTGGCTGGGCTATCGCTCCCGCCCCTCATTCACGGTCTTGACGAAAAAGTCTGACCATCTTGTAGGTGGGTGGTCACATGATCTTTTGACATCCCATGGAATCCTGTTGGTAACAGCTATTTTGTATGTATATAGACTTACATACAAGAAAACATCACGATCACGATCACGATCTTCCGGTTCATCATCTATTTGCTAGAGCGGGCACCAGTAATATCTCCATATGTCCTGTCTCATGTTAGCATCCACTTGCTCCAGGAACATAAAGAGCCTCAAACTATTGGTATTTGGCATATCACATACAACACAAGCAGCTTGCCAGGCTTGCCGTGGCGGGTGGCATACTCTTGTATTCACCTCTAAATAAAGCATTTATTGATGAACCGCGCAGCCACTAGC
>JAJIBD010004032.1:0-22483 GCA_021461705.1 Cryptotis parvus
CCCACAATGAGTGGATGACAAAAGAGCCCTGAAGCCTCAACAAGGAATACCCACATACACCATCTCTCTGATAAAGAATTCAGAGATGAAATGGTGAGGGAGTTTAATAAGCTCAGGAAACAGTGGAACGGATATCCAATAAAATACAGGAGGATATGAAGGAAACAGTGGAACAGATAGCCAATGATACAGGAGGAGATGAAAGCAGAAATAATAAAACTGCAAACAGCCAGGAAATAGAAGAAACAGAAACACTCCCAAACAGCTTCTACAGGCGCATATCCCCCTGATACCCAAAGCAGGGAGAGACAATACAAAGAAGGGAAAATTACAGACCAATCTCCTTGATGAACACAGATGCTAAGATCTTCAACAAAATACTAGCAAACAGAATCCAAAGACTCATCAAAAGATCATACATCATGACCAAGTAGGATTCATCCGGGAATGCAAGGATGGTTCAACATTCGCAAATCAATCAACATAATACATCACATCAATAAGAGAAAAAATAAAAACCATATGGTCCTATCGATAGATGCAGAAAAAGCATTTGACAAGATCCAGCACCCATTCATGATTAAAACCCTCCAGAAAATGGGAATTGAAGGAAGCTTCCTCAAGATAGTCAAAGCCATCTACCAAAGCCCACAGCAAGTATCATTCTCAATGGGGAAAAATTGAAAGCCTTCCCCTTAAGATCAGGAACACGACAAGGTTGCCCTCTCTCACCTCTTTTATTCAATATAGTACTGGAGGTACTCGCCATAGCAATCAGAGAAGAAAAGGACATTAAGGGCACCCAGATAGGCAAGGAAGAAATCAAGCTATCATTATTTGCAGATGACATGATATTATACCTAGAGAACCCTAAACTCTGGACCAAAAACTCTTAGAAACAATAGATAGGTATAGTAGAGTGGCAGGGTACAAAATCAATACCCAAAAAGTCGGTGGCTTTCCTACTACACAAATAACGAAAGAGAAGAAAGGGATATTAAGAAATCGATTCCATTCACAATTGTGCCACAGAAAATCAAATACCTAGGAATCAGCTTAACCAAGTGTGTAAAGGCTCTATACAAAGAGAACTACAAGACACTGCTTCAAGAAATAAAAGAGGACACGAGGAAATGGAAACACATTCCCTGCTCATGGATGGGGAGAATTAACATTGTTAAGATGGTAATACTCCCTAGAGCTTTGTACAGATTCAATGCGGTTCCTATAAGGATTCCCATGACATTCTTTAAAGAAATTGACCAAACACTTCCTGAAATTCATATGGAATAATAAGCCCCCACGGATAGCTAAAGCAATCCTTGGGAAGAAGAAGATGGGAGGCATCACCTTTCCCAACCTCAAACTGTACTACAAAGCAGCAGTAATTAAAACAGCGTGGTACTGGAATAAAAACAGACCGGTGGACCTATGGAATAGAGTTGAGTATCCTGACACCCACCCTCAAAGACATGATCAGTTAATCTTTGATAAAGGTGCAAAGAGTCCAAACTGGAGTAAGGAAAGCCTCTTCAACAAGTGGTGCTGGGAAAACTGGACAGCTACATGTAAAAAAATGAATTTGGACCTGTGTCCTAACACCTTGCACAAAAATCAGTTCAAAATGGATTAAAGATCTCAATGTCAGACCTGAATCCATAAAGTATGTTGAAGAAAATATAGGAAAAACCCTCCACGACATCGATGCTAAAGACATCTTCAAAGGTGAAACACCATTAACAAAGCAACTAGAAGAAAATATAAATATATGGGACTACATGAAACTGAAGAGCTTCTGCACCTCGAAAGAAACAGTGACCAAGATAGAAAGACAGTCGACGGAATGGGGAAAGAATATTCACCCAATACCCATCTGATAAGGGGTTAATATCCAGGATATATCAGGCACTGGTACAGCTATATAAGAAAAAACAGCCAACCCCATTAGAAAATGGGGAGAGGGAGATGAACAGAAACTTTGACAAGGAAGAAATCCGAATGGCCAAAAAGGCATATGAAAAAATGCTCATCATCACTAATCATCAGAGAGATGCAAATCAAAACAACAATGAGATATCACCTCACACCACAGAGAATGGCCCATATCCAAAAGGGTAAAAGCAACAAGTGCTGGCGTGGATGTGGGGAAAAGGGGACTCTCATACACTGTTGGTGGGAATGTCGACTTGTACAACCTTTCTGGAAAACAATATGGACATTCCTCCAAAGACTAGGAATTGAGCTCCCCTTTGACCCAGCCATACCGCTCCTGGGAATATACCCTGGAAAGCCAAAACGCACAGCGGAAACACAATACGCACTTTTATTTTCATAGCAGCACTGTTCACAATAGCCAAAACCTGGGAAACAACCAGTATGCCCGAGAACTGAGGACTGGATAAAGAAACTGTGGTACATCTACACAATGGAATACTATGCAGCTGTCAGAAAAAATGAAGTTATGAAATTTTGCTATAAATGGATGGATATGGAAAGAATCATGTTGAGTGAAATTAGTCAGAAGGAAAGGGAGAGACATAGAATGACTGCATTTATTTGCATGGCATAAATATACTAGGTGATCTTACCAAAAGTGGAAATTACCACAAGAGTGTGGGAGTCAGAGGTTGGTTTAGATAGAGAAGGGAACATGAGTGAATAAATGTCTAAAGTTCTGATGCTAACATAGAACTGAGCATTAAAGACAGACAAAAAAATGCAAATGATGGCTTCTAAGTGTCCAGTAGTGCAACCCACATTGTGTGGGAGAAGGAGGAGAGAGAGAGGGAGAGGAGAGGAGATAAAGAACCTGCCATTTAGGCGGGATGTGGGAGGGGGGAGGAATTGGGGACATGGGTGGTGGCTGAGGGGCACTGGTGGAGGGCGGGGTGCTGGAACACTGTGTGACCCGAAACCCCCAAGCGTGAACAACGTTGTAATTGTATATCTCACGGTGGTATAATAAAATGTTAAAAAAAAAACTGCAAACAGAAGTGTTATTGGTAAAAAAATTTGGTAGATGAAATAAAAAACTTAATGGGTGCCCTCAACAGTAGAACTACAAGAGCCAAAGACAGACTCAGTGACTTGAGGATGAGCTGAAAAAACACTCACGCAAATACAGAATATGGAAAAAGACTTCAAAATAGCTCAGTAATGGGCAAGAGAACATTGGGTGATATTGAATTCAAGAGAACCATCAGAGTCCCCAAGGAACAGGAGGAAACCTCAATGAGGTAGGAACAGGTAAAGACATCATTGCTCAAAAGTTCCCAGAGCTGGAGGATGCAGGCATCCAGATCCAAGAAGCCTAAACGGTATCAGCTAAAAGAGACTCTAATAATAAGATTCCAAGGCATATCCCAATCTGAACGACAAATGCCAAAGAGACACAATACTGCAAGAAGCAATATCAAAGAAAGAAATTTCATACAAAGGAGCATCCCTTAGATTTATAGAAGATTTATCAGATGAAATCCTCTGA
The DNA here is from genome assembly GCA_021461705.1 of Cryptotis parvus. Taxonomy (NCBI): domain Eukaryota; kingdom Metazoa; phylum Chordata; class Mammalia; order Eulipotyphla; family Soricidae; genus Cryptotis; species Cryptotis parvus. The sequence continues at coordinate 3,485 of JAJIBD010004032.1, forward strand.
GCCCAAAGACAGAGGTGGGATATAGTGAAAAAACTCAATGAAATGGAGGCCTCACCAAGAGTACTTTATCCGGCTAGGCTCTTATTTAGATTTGCAGGACAGATACACAACTTCAGGGACTCTGTAAGCTCAAAACCAACTTTAAATGAAGGATTAAAAGGGGCTACTGTAAGATAAGACAAACCCAAAAAATACAATAAACTTATACAGAAAGATGGCCCCAAACCCCATGAACATAATCTCCCTCAATGTCAATCATCTAAAAACACGAGTTAAGAGACACAGAGTGGCAAAACAGATTAAAAACCGAATCCAACATTCTTGCTTGTTTGGGTCAGATCCAGCAATGCACAGGGGTTACTTCTGGCTAAGCATTTAGGAATTACTCCTGGAAGTACTCAGGGGACCATATGAGATGCTGGGGATTAAATCCAGGTAATCCGTATGCAAGGCAAATGCCCTACCAGTTGGACTATCACTCTGGTCCTGAATACAACATTCTGCTGCCTATAAGAAATGCCTTTGGCCAGAGAAAACACAGACTAAAACTCAAAAGATTGGAAAATAATTCTTCACCCAGACAATTCTTCCAAAAAAGGCAAGGGTGGTAATAATAGTATCTGACAAAAAAATATTTCAAACTGAAAAGGTTAGAAGGGACAGTGAAGTCATTTAATAATCAAGGAATATTATTGATTTCTTCAACAGGAAGAAATTACATTTCTCAACATGTATGCACCCAATGGGGGCCAGCAAAATACCTAAAACAACTGCTAACAGACTTCAAGGAAGACACTGATAGCAACACAATTGTAGTTGGAGATTTCAACACCCTTGTCATCTCTAGATCAACAAAACTAAAAAGAAACAAGTAAATACTGCTTTGAAGGAAGAAATGGAAGAGAGAGGGCTGAGAGGGAAACACTCCTTAATAGTAGCTATATACAGATCTTTTCATCCCCAAAAGCCAAATACACAATCTTCTCCAGTGCACATAGAACATTCTCCAACATGTTAATGAGCTCAAAGAAACAGTTGAACAGACATCCAATAAAATCCATGCTGGGCCACAAAGCATACCCCAACAAAATCACTAAGTCAGAAATTGTATCTACCATCTTTTAAGACCATTATGCACTGAAAATAGAAGTTAATCACAACAGAAATGGAGAATCAAATCAAACACCTGGAAATTAAACAGCTCACTGCTGAACAACCAGTGCATCATAGAGGAAATCAAAGAAGAAATTAAGAGTTCTGGAAAAAAATGAGAATGAGGGCACAAGTTACCAGAACTTTTGGGACACAGTTAAAGCAGTATTAAGAGGAAAGTTTATAGCTCTGCAAGCATTCATCAGGAAGGAAGAAAGGGCCCACATAAATAATTTGACTTCAAAGCTTAAGATACTAGAAAATTACCCCAAAAGGAGCCCAACCCAGGGAGAAAGGAAATAAAACTTAGAGAAGAAATCAATGAGCTGGAATCCAAAAAAAAAAAAAAAAAAAATTCAAAACATCAGTGAAAACAAGAGTTGGTTCTTCAAAAAAACAAACAAGATTGACAAACAACTTACAATATTCACAAAGAAAGGTGGAGAGATAACCCTAATAAACTGAATCAGAAATGAAAAAGGGGACTATCACTATCTTCTCATTCATCATCTATTTGCTCGAGCGGGCACCAGTAATATCTCCATATGTCCTGTCTCATGCTAGTAGAGCCCAAGGGCATCTGCTTGCTCCAGGAACATAAAGAGCCTCAGACAATTATATTAGGTCATGGGAATAATAAACTGAATCAGAAATGAAAGGGGAAGATCACAACATAAACCACAGAAATTCAAAAGTTCATCAGCGATTACTTTGAAAGTCTGTAGGCCACTGAAACAAGAAAATCTACAGGAAATGATCATATTCATGGATTCCTATAACCTCCCAAGACTGAACCAAGAAGACTGAGAATATAGGAACAAGTCTATCACTATAGAGGAAATTGAAATGGTAAACAAAAGTCTTCCCAAACACAAAGACTAGGTTCGGATGGTTGTTAGAACACTGTGACTGAAACCCAACCATGAACGGCTTTGTAATGGTCTATCTCACAGTGATTTAATAATTAAAAAAAAAGCATGGTTTCTGAAAATATAAACTGAATATTAAAAAAATAACCTGGAAATTTTTAAGATATATCTCCAAACATGGAATTTTTTTTTTTTTTGTCTTCAATCAATCAGTAGTATCACAGTCAGGACACTGGAGACTACAGAAGAATTTGGATATAATTCAACATTCTATTAAAATTATGATGCCCTGACATGTTGGTGAAAACATACAAAGATTATAACCAGTTCAGGTCATAATCTAATTTTCTCCACTTTGCTCTAATAGCAGTGACAATATTCTAAAAAACAAATATATAATAATAAGGAAATAAAGAAATTTTATGGAATAGAGTTTATCTCCTAAATAGTATAATAAAGCTGGTGGAAGGAACCTTCCCCCCCATAAGCATTTACAGGCAAACAGAAGAAAGAATATGAAGAGTAAGCATACATTTGATAAGTACAATAAATGCTAAAAGCACTAGAAACATAGGAAAACAATTAGGTATTTACGTACAAGGAGTTCCTTTGCTGGCTTCTTCCATAGTTACCCTGACATAGGGCTTATTAAAGTCTACTTCAATTTCATCAGAAAAAAGGAGCTGGTTGTCGTAAGCCCTTAAAGGAAAAAAGTGAAAAAAAAATAACAGTTAAATTCCAGGAACAAACTGAATTATGTTTTAAAGCAGCTTTAAAGGAACAACCTATTAATAAGTATGCTATAATTAAAATTCTATAAGGTAGATATAATAGATACTTAGGTAATGGTACAGGTACAAATGGGGAAACTGAGGTACAAAGCTGTTCAGTAATTGGTCTATGGTATTTAAGGCAGTAAGTATTAGCATGTCAGTTTGAACTGCGGATGTCTTGATTTCAGGCCTATTTTCTTTTGTCCGTCCGTCTTCCTTCCTTCCTTCCTTCCTTCCTTCCTTCTCCATCCCCTCCCTCCTCTCCTTCCTTCCTTCCTTCCTTCCTTCCTTCTGTCCTTCCTTCCGTCCGTCCGTCCTTCCTTCCTTCCTTCCTCCTTCCTTCCTTCCTTCTCTTTCTTCCTTTTCTATAGCCTTGTTTTTATTTTATTTATATGAATCACTGTGAGATAGCTACAAGGCTATTCATGATGAGGTTTCAGTCATATAGTGTTCCAATACCATCCCTCCATCAGTGTACATTTCCCACCACCAATGTCCCCAGTTTCCCTCCTGCCACCCCCTCACCACTTGTCTCTATGGCAAGCAATTTCCTTCTTTCTCTTTCTCAATACTTTGGGCATTATGATTTGCAATACAGCTATTTAGAGGTTATCATGTTTTTTCCTTTACCTACTTTCTGTATGCAGTTCTTAAAAATGTGTAATTGTGCACTCCTATTACAGAACACATTTATATGATAAATTAATATTTATAGTTTATAAACCATATAGTGTTTATAGTTGTTCTAAACTTTGAACTTTAAAAATGTTTCAACAGATGTTATTTCAATTATCAAGAATATGTCAAAGATTTTCATTTGGTGAGAAAATTTTCAGAAGCTGCTCAAAACACATGGGAGATGTGCAATGTGATGGTTTGGCTGTACCATTTTCTCTTTACCTTGCTTAGTCTGTGTTAGGTCTAGCCTCACTGAACATAGTATTTATCCAGGATTCGATGAATAAAATGTTCAAGCAACAACAACAACAACAACAACAACAAAACTTGTTTTAAAACTTAATAACATAAAAAAGAAGTAAAAAGTCAAGTATTCCAAAATGGCCACATAGGTATATCATGGCACAAAAGAGAAAGTCTTCCTGGTGACTGAGGACTGAAGGGTACAACTGAGTGAGGTGGCAAGGAATCTTGGCACAGTCCTAGTTAGCTGAGTCCAGAACATGACTTCCCTGCCACAAGGCAGAACAGCCAACCATGAGACTAAACTACCAAGATTCCTGAAGTGCATTTTCATATCACTTTAAATAGGGTACTAGAAGGGGAAGCCTGTCCTGTCCACTTTATTCAGTACAATTATTACTGTCTAATGTCATACACTGTAATTATAGTCTAATGCTCATAAAAGCCCAGGAGCCGCAAATTAGAGTTGAAGAAAATGTGTCTTGGAAAAGCTGCATGAATTAGATGCAATTACTCAGAGGCAAAACTCAAATGAGTATGCAAATTATGTTCTTTCTGATGGAGGAAAGTCTAAAGAATTGGCTATGTTTATTCTTAGTATTTTGTTTCATTGGATGTTTTTGTGAAAGAGTTTTAAACTATTTTCTCAATTTTATCTTTTGATGGATCCTTACTGATATACAGAAATGGAATTTATCCGCAGGAGCATATCTATCTGTGTGTGTGTAACTGTTATTATCATTGATAGAAGCTTTTTTGGATAAAATCCTTAGGATTATCTTTTTTGTTTGTTTTGTTTGTGGGGCCACACCAGGCTGTGCTCAAGGCGTAGTCCTTGCTCTGTACTCATGAATTGCTCCAAATTTGGTGAATCACATACTTTGCTGGAGATCAGAGCCAGCTCTGCTGCATGGGTTTGATCCTGCTACACTTTCTGTGGTCCCATCCAGGATTTCCTAAACATGAAGCATGCTATCTGCTAATAAAGGCAGTTTTATTAATCCTTTTTCAATCTGAAAATTAATAAATTTACTTTATTTTCCATATTATACCAGTTGGAAAATAGTGCAATGTTGAATAGAAGTGAAAAAGACTAACCTATTCCCAGTGCAATATTTCAATATTACATATGACGTTTAATTTTTTCATAGAAACTCTATCAGGATGAATATCCCCCTTTTGTAGTTTACAATGAATAAACATTTGATTCTGTCATGAAGCAGTCTACCTCTGTTTTCCTCAATATAATTATGGGTTCAAGTCTAATATTGAGGTCTTTAATCTATTTTTTTGATTTAGTTTTGTTTTGGGGTTACATTCTGTTGTGATCAGGCTTTACTTTTGATTCTGTGCTCATGGCCCACCATGGCAGGTTGGGGGCATATTGGGCATCAGTGATCAGAGCTGGGTTGGTAACATGCAAAGCATGCAGATATATCTCTCTGGCCCTGATTTTTTTTAAAAGTATTTTATTATACCACTGTGAGATATACAATTACAAAGATATACAATTAAAAAGTTCATATTTGGGTTTTGGTCATACAGTGTTCCAGCACCCATCCCGCCACCAGTGCCCATCTCTGACCACCAACGTCCTCAGTTCCCTCCCCTTTCCCCCAGCCCGCCTCCATGGCAGGTTCTTTATTTCTTTCCATTTCTCTCTCTTTCTCTTTTCCTTTCTCTCCAGACTATGGATTACAGAACATACATTAAAGGGTTGTCATGTGTATCTTTTTGCCTCTATTTAATGCTCAGTTCTAGGTTGGCATTAGTACCCTCGACAATTGTTAGCACACTGTTCCATTTTCTGTCTTACCTAGCCTCTGACTCCCACACGTTTGTGATAATTTCCACCTTTGACAAGACCTCCTGATACAAGGTCATGTTTCATTGACCTTGGATATTGGTATCATAATATGTATATATATATTTATATATATATATTTATGTCATGCAAATAAATGTAGTCATTCTGTATTTGTCTCTCTCCTTCTGGCTAATTTCACTCAACATAATCTTCTCCATGTCCATCCATTTATAGGCAATTTTTTTATGCCTCCTACCCCCCCAACCCCCTCTCATAAACTCAGTCTCTCTCTTCTTCTTTTGTGTCTTTGCTTGTTTTTTTTTTTTTTTTTGGGAAATCACACCTGGTGATGCTCAGGGGTTACTCCTGACTTTGCACTCAGAAATTACTCCTCGTGGTGCTCAGGGGACCATATGCCGGTGAGATGCTGGTGATCGAATCCAGGATGGCTGAATGCAAGGGAAACGCCTTACTGCTTTACCCCTGCTCAGGCCCGCCTCTTTAAGGCTCCGTGTTCTGTTGAGGCCAGGCTTGCCTGCCCTCATTCACTCTTTTTTTTTAAAATTTTTTATTATACCACCATGAAACATACAATTACAAAGGTGTTCATAATTGATTCTTGGTAATACAGTATACCAACACCCATGCCTCCACCAGTGCCCCATTTCCACCACCAATGTACCCCCCCCCCCCCCGCCCACCCCCATGCTGCCTTAATAGCAGGTACCCTATAGGCAAATTTTATAACTTCATTTTTCCAAACAGCTGCATAGTATTCCGTTGTGTAGATGTACCAAAGTTTCTTTATCCAGTCATCGATTCTAGTGGCCCTGATTTTTAATCCATTTTTATTTGACTTTTGTACATAAAATTAGAAAAGGATTTGAATTAATTTTTTTGCATGAACTTGACCAGTTTTTCCAGTTAAAGAGGCTTTCTTTGTTCCACTTTATAATTTTTATCCTTTATTGAAAAGGATTATTTTAATTCTATTCCATTGGTCTGAGAGTCTATCCTTACTCTAGTACCACCTGTCTGAATTACTACAGCTTTATACTATAATTTAAATTTGGGGAAGGAAAAGCCTTCCATTTTCTTTTTCCCCAGGGTTGTTCTGCTATTCTATTTTTTTAATTAATCCATATAAATTTCAACCGTGTTTGATTTATGCTTTTAAAAAATGTCATGGATAATTTTAAGGGGATTGAACTGAATCTATATAGTGCTTTTGGCAATAATGTCATTTTCCACGGATGAGGATGTTTTACTATTTCCTCATGTACTCATTTCTTTTAGTAGTATTTTAGTTTTTTTGTACAAATCTTTCACCTTTTTTTAAAAAATTGAACCACCATAAGATACACAGTGACTAAGCTTTTCATGATTATGTTTCAGTCATACAATGTTCTAAAACCCTTCCCTTCATCAGTGTACATTCCACAACCAATGTACTCTCTTCCCCTCCCCTCCAAAGCCTGCCTCTATTGGAGACCACCTCCTCCTCCTCTTTCTTCTTCCTCCTTCCTCTCTCTCTCTCTCTCTCTCTCTCTCTCTCTCTCTCACTCATGGTTTGCAATACAGGTACTGAAAGGTTATCTCTTTTTAGCACTCAGTTCTTGCCCAGAGCAATCATTTCCAACTGTCATAGTGATCTCTTCTCTGTCCTCACTGCCCCCCCTGCCCATTCCCTCCCCCCACCCCACCAAGCTGTGACAAGCTTCCAGTTACAGAGCAGTTCTCCTTGTCTTCGTCTGAGTATTGTTTCATACTGTGTTTTTTCATATCGCACAAATGAATGCAGTCATTCTATGTCTGTCCCTCTCCTTCTGACTAATTTCACTTAGTATGTTACTCTCCATGCCCATTATTTATAAACAACATCTCACGACTTCATTTTTCCTGGTGGATGCATATCCACTGTGTAGATGTACCATAGTTTCCATTCATCTGTTCTTGGGCACTCAGATTGTTTCCAGAATCTGACTATAGTGAATGATGCTACAATGAATATAGAAGTGCAGATGCTTTTTGCTTTGATTTAGGACTCTAGGTATATTCCCAGGAGTGGTATTGCCATGTCATATGGAAGCTCAAGTCCTAGTTTTTTTAAGGATGCTCATGTTGTTTTTCTAAAAGATGCACCAGTTGTCATTCCCACCAACAATGGATGAGAGTCCCTTTCCCCTACATTCATGCCAGCACTTGTTGTTCTTGTTCTTTTGGATGTGTGCCAGTCTCTGTGGTGTGAGATGATATCGCATTGTTGTTTTGATTTGCATCTTCTGATGATTAATGATATAGAACATTTCTTCATGTGCCTTTTGGTTATCTGCATTCCTTCTTGAGGACGTTTCTGTTTATTTCATCTCCCTATCTTTTGAGGAGGTTGAATTGTTTTTCTTGTAAAGCTCTATCAGTGCCTTATGTATTTGATATTAGTCCCTTATCAGATGGGTACTGGACAAATATTTCCCATTCCACAAGCTGCTTTGTATCTTGGCCATTATTTCCTTTGCGATTTCACCTCCTTTGTAAAGTTGATTCCCAGGTACTTCATTTTCTGAGACACAACTTATTTTTTTTATTTTTTTTGGGTCACACCTGGCAATGCTCAGGGGTTACTCCTGGCTCTGCACTCAGGAATTACTCCTGGCAGTGCTCAGGGGACCATGGGATGCCGAGGATCGAACCGGGTTGGTCATGTGCAAGACAAACACCCTACCCGCTGTGCTATTGCTGCAAGACACAACTTTGAATGGTAATTTTAAATTTCTCTCTCTTCTACTGCATGTAGAAAGGCCATGGATTCTTGTGCACTGGTTTTGTAAACTGCCATTTTACTGTATAGGTTTATTGTTTCTAGGAGCTTTTTTGGTGTAGTCTTTGAAAATTTTAAAATATAGTATCATGTCATCTGCATAAAGTGAGAATTTAACTTTCTCCTTTCCGATATGGATATCCTTAATATCTCTTTCTTATCTAATTGCTACAGTAAGAGCTTCTAATATCATACTGAATAGTAGTGATGAAAGTAGACAAATTTTTCTCATGCTTGATCAAAAGAAAAGGCTTTCAGCTTTTTTCTCTTTGTTTCTGAGCTACAACTTGCCTGTTCTCTGTGCTTACTCCTGGTTCTTCACTCAGGGATCACTCCGGTGGGGTTCTGAGGGTCATATAGGGTACCGGGGATCAAACGTGGGTTGGCTGTGTGCAAGACAAATGCTTTTCCCACCATGGCCCCCAGTAGCTTTTATTTATTTTTGGTTTTTTTTGAACCACTCCTGTCAGTGCTTAGGGCCCACACCTGACTGATTCTGTACTTACGAATAACTCATGGAGGGGCTCCACGGACCATATAGGATGCCAGGAATCAAACCCAATTTGGTGTTTGTAAGGCAAGCACCTTATCTGCTGTACCATCTCTCTGGCTCACTACTTTCAACTTTTCACCATTGAGCATTAAGTTTACTGTGAGTTTTTGATAAATGACTTTGACTGTGTTGAGAAAAATTCCTCCCTGCCCCATTTTATTAAGCATTTTTATCATAAACGAGTATTAGATTTTGACAAATGTTTTTTCTGCATCTATTGGTATGATAATATGATTTTTAACTTTTCCTTGTATTGATATATTACATTGACTGACATCCTTGCATCTCTAGGATGAATCCGACCTGCTCATGGTATATGATCTTTTGACGTGTTGTGGGATTTGGTTTGTTAATATTTTGTTGAGGATCTTTGCATTTATGTTCATCAAAGATCGAGGTATAAGTTTTCTTTTTTTGTGATAAAAATGAAAAAAAAATCCAGATTATCATATACACTAAATTGCTTTTCCTCAAAATTCCAATTAAAAAAGAAGTAATAAATTATATCATCCTACTTGTTAAAAAATGGAGATAACTCAATAAGAAAACTTGATATTGGCCTCTTAATTTCTGCTTCTAAGAATGTTTATTTTTATTTTTAAATTACTTTATTGACTGCCGTGAATTAGTTATTTATGATTTACTTTTCAGGGATACAAGAACAAATCTCATCATGTCTACTTTCTGCCACCAGTGTCCCCAGTTTCCTTCCCACTCCCCAGTCTGTCTCTATGGCAGGCAGTTTTTCCCCCTTTTGTCCCCTTTAGGCCACACTGCTGTTACTGAGAGATGTCTATTACTAATGCATGTCACTTTACCTCCTTACAGAACCCTAAGGACTTTAAATTGTCATTCAGCAGAAAGTTTCAGAATGTTACGAAATATTTACCTTTCCCCACCCAACCATTATGTACAAATGGTTATAGGTTTTACCAAAATTAAAAAATATTTTAATAATGCCAGGGAAAAGTCTATAAGGTTAAGAGGAATATGTGGTGTTAGAAAAAAAGAATGAGTAGAACAGAGAAATTCTATCCCATGGTGGAAGAAGAGAGAGAGGTAAGAAGGATGGGAGGGAGGGAGGAAACAAAGGAAGAAGGAAGATGAGAGAAAGGAAAAATGAAGGAAAGGAAAGAAATAAGGGAAGAAAGGAAAAAGGAAGGAAACAATAAGGGAGGGAGGAAGGAAAGAAATAATTCCCGATTCCTATTGCCATTTCAGTGACTGTAATCAATGAGTTCATTTGCAATTTGGATTTTTATCATAGATTTTCAAAATAAAACTTACACTAAACTCATTCCTTTCCTCCAAAACCAGCTGCTCCTCTAGTGTTGTTACTTTTTTGTTTATTTTCTATTTTTGAAATCACACCAGTAGTAGTGTTTAGGGTGGTGGTGCAGGGGTATCATGTGGTGTAAAGAGCAAATCCTGGAGCCCCATATGCAAAGTATGTGCTACAGCCTTTGGAGCCATTTCCTGGCTGCCCTTCTGTGTTTTTAACCTGAGTAAAAAGAATCACCTAATGGGGCCGGATCAAAGGGATAGCAATTGCCTATAAGGGCAATTGCCTTGTGCCATGGCCGGTCTCTGGCATTCCATACAGTCCCCTGAGAAACGTCAGGAGTAATTCCTGAGTGCACAGTCAGTAGTAAATCCTGAGCATCACTGGGTGTGACCCAAAAAGCAATAAACAAATTAATAATAATAATAGAATCAAATATAGGAGTTCTCTTTAACAACTCTCATGCTCTGCATCTTAATTTTAAATAAGTGTTGATTCTCTCTTTCTCTTCCTTTATCTCCCTCCTCCCCTTCTCTCCCCCTGTCCCTCTCCTCCTCTCTGTGGTTCTAGAGATCAAACCCAGGATCTCACATTTCTGACTCCAAGAGTTATCTTTTTATTATCTGTTTTGTTTTGGGCTACACCCAGTGATGCTCAGAGGTTATTTCTAGCTCTGTACTCAGGAATCCCTACTGGCAGTGCTGGGGGATCACACAGGATGCTGGGGATTAAACTCAGGTAGGCTGCAGGCAAGATAATCACCCTACTCACTGCTATCTCTCCAGCCCCAAGAATTATCTTTTATATCCTAAAAACTTAAAATTTGGGTCAGAGATAGCTCAATGGGTTGAGCACATGCTTTGAATTCAAGAGGCCTAGGTTTGGTCTCTAGCATTTCAAGTTCCCTGAGTACTACCAGGAGCTGGTGTCAAGCTCTGAGGCTAGAGTAACCCCAGGGCACACCTCTGGGTGTGCCAAAAACTGAAAATAAGACAAAAAAAAACGAATAAAAAAACCTTAAAATTTATCTTGCCCTGCTTCTATTGCTTTAGTTAAAATCCTCATCATCTCTAACCTGGATCATTACAATATCATAACTAGTCTTCTGGTTTCTGTTTATCCCTGTTTCATGTGACGCTTTCCAGAATAACCTTTCTAAATTGTAGATATGATGACATTTTTTACAGGACAAAGTTCAAATTCGTTTGCACAGTCAAAGCCAAACAAACAAAAAAGCCAGAGAAATAGTACAAGGGTTAATACACTTTCTTTGCATGTGGTCAACCCAGATTCAATTTTCAGCACTAGATACAGTAGCCTTATTACCACCAGTAGTGGCTTCTGAGCACAGGGTTAGGAGTAATCCCAGAGAGTCACAGGGCTTTACCCCCAAAATGAATCAAATCAAATTCAAGGCATTGCATAATTTATCTATAGCAGATTCTTTCTCCCTTCCTTTGGCTTTTGAACCACACCCAATAGTGCTCAAGAGTAACTTAAGACACATGTGCAAGTGTTACAGTCAGCAATGCTCAGGGAACTAGGAAGTGCTAGGACTGAACCCAGAGATTCTGCAAGCTAAGCATGCGCTCTAGCCCTTTCCCTGGCACTTCTATAGCAGATTCTTATTCTGAACTTGAAGCAAACATAATATAACCTGCAGTTTGCTAAGTTACTGTTACTTCACACATCTGAAATTGCATTTTTATGTATTTCTTGAATGCCTATTTTAAAAAACATTTTACTATACCGCCGTGAGATATACAATTACAAAGATGTTCATGTCTGGGTTTCGGTCATACATTGTTTCAGCACCAATCCCTCCACCAGTGCCCATTTCCCCCACCAGTGTCCCCTATTCCCTCCCCTCTCCCTAGCCTGCCTCTATGGAGTCCTTTATCTCATTTCTCTTTCTCTCTCTCTCTTTCTCCCTCTCTTTCTCTCTTCCTTTTCTTACACACTGTGGATTGCGACACATACATTTAAAGGTTATCACATGTATCTTTTTGCCTGTATTCAATACTCAGTTCTAGGCTGGTATTATCACTTACAACAATTGTTAGCACACTGTTTCCTGCTCTGTCCCACCCAATCTCCGACTCCCAGACGCTTGTGGTAGATTCCACTTTTGAAAAGACCTCCTGATATATGTTTTGTCTGACTTTGGATATCAGTATCTTTTATATATATATATATATATATATGTATGTATATATATTTATGTCATGCAAATAAATGCAGTCTGAATGCCTATTTTTAACCTTCAAAGTTCAGTTCATTGGCACACTCTCAAATATATAATCACTTAATCATCAATAAAGGAACAAAAAATATTAAGTGGAGCAAAGAAAGCCTTTTCAACAAGTGGTGCTGGGAAAACTGGGCAGCTACATGTAAAAATGAACTTAGACCTCTTTCTAATGCCATGCACAAAAGTCAGATCAAAATGGACTAAAGATCTCAACGTCAGACATGAATCTATAAGGTACATCAGAAGAAAACATAGGCAAAACCCTCTATGGCATTGGAGCTAAAGGCATCTTCAAAGACGAAACATCACTGACAAAACAAATGGAAGTAAATATAAACATATGGGATTATAAGAAACTGAAAAGCTTCTGCACCTCAAAAGAAACAGTGACCAAGATAAAAAGACAGCCCACAGAATGGGAAAGAATGGTCACCCAATGCCCATCTGATATAGGGTCAATATCAAAGATATACAAGACACTGGCAGAACTTTACAAGAAAAATCCAACCCCATTAAGAAATGGGGAGAATAAATGAGTAGAAATCTTGATAAATAAGAAATTTGAATGGCCAAAAGGCATATGAGTGTTCTTAATCATTAATCATAAGGGAGATGCAATCAAAATAACAATGAGATTTCATCTCACACCACAGAGACTGGCACACATCCAAAAGAGCAGAACAACCAGTGCTGGCGCAGTGCAGGGAGAAAGGGACTCTCATCCACTGTTGGTGGGAATGTTGTCTGGTTCAGCCTTTTTGGAAAACAATATGGACATTCCTTCAAAAACTAGATATTGAACTCCCATTTGACCCTTCAATACCACTCATGGGAATATACCCTGGAGACCAAAATAACACAACAGAAACACCATCTGCACCTCTATATTCATCAGAGCACCTCTTATTCATCTGGCTACTCATAATAGCCAGAATCTAGAAAACAACCTGAGTGCACGAGAACAGAAGACTGGATAAAGGAACAATGGTATAACTACAAAGTGGAATAGAATGCCACTGTCAGGAAAAACAAAGTCATGAAATTTGCCTACAAATGGATGGATACAGAGATTATCAGGCTTAGTGAAATTAGTCAGAAAGAAAAAGATAGATATAGAATCTTTTGGTTTGAGAGGAGGAGGAGGAGAAGGTGTCTGCTATAGAGGCAGGCTGGGAGAGGGGGAAGGAATCTGGGAACACTGGTGGTGGGAAAATGTGCACTGGTGGAGGGATAGGTGCTGCAACATAGTATGACTGAAAACCAATCATAAACAACTTTGTAAATGTCTCTCTCACAGTATTACAATAAAATAAAAAAAAAACAAAAGTTCAGTTCAGAAATAATTGAGCGGCTGGGAAGCTGGAACTTGACTCGCCCGGGCCCAGCTGACCATGGGGCCCCGGGAGGACAGATGGGTTTTGGGGTGGGCCCATCACCTCTGGGGGGTCCAGGAAGCAGCCGGATGAGACTCACCCACCACACTAGCCACCACTTTCGCTGTCCGGACGCTGGGATACTACCTCACGACCAGATTAACAGAGCAAAACCAGTTCGAGCCCAAGTCCGCGGCCGCAAGGTCCATTAAAATAGTGGAAACAGTAATGTCCTTTGATGCACTGCATTCCACGATGTGCAGGAAAGTTTGGCGGGAGGGAGAGATAGAGAGGAGAGAAATGACATACAGAACCCGCCAAGTAGTTGAGGTGTGGGAGGGGAGGGAGATGGGGACATTGGTGATGGGAGATGGGTTTGGGTGGAGGGGATGGGTGTTGGAACACTGTGGAACCAAAACTCTACATGAGCATCTTTCAATTGTATGTCTAAAATGGTGTAATAAAATTTGGGGGAAAAAATGTGTTTCGCAAACCAGTGACTCTACCCCTCAGTCACAGTTAGTCTTTAACTCCTCTAGACAGCTGCTGACACTGTTCACAGGACATCACACTCTATTTGTCTGTAGTTTAAGGCAAAGTTATTTCCCCACCTTCACAACTCTAATGCATAGAAACCAGCAGAGAGAGGTTTTCAGTTTATGCTGGTTGAAAAGAGATCATAAGATCTGGCTCCATAAACAGGACTGTAATTAGACACCATAAGCCAATTTCCCCCAAAGTTTAGGTATTCTGTGATAGTCATAAATATGATGAATAATAAGATAGGCTAAATATCTTATTCATTATAATACTTTGTAACTGTGTCTTTATGAACACCTGTACCAGGGAATTTTTTTGCATGCTTTTAGGCAAATTAGCCATAGAGTTATCCTTAATTTTTCCTCGTAATTTTGTTCTCTCTTCTATCCATTTCCTCCTGGCACCTGGATAGTCACCAGGATATCCACTAGGATATCAACCATCCCTGCTACCTAATACTTGGCAATTCTTCCTTTTCTTCTTTTCGCGTACAAAATAAAATTTCTAAAACTAGTAAACTCTGAGTCATAGGACTCTATTATGCACATATCTCTCAAATGGAAAATCTTATTAATCTTTACACTCAGAGTACCTACTGCTGCCAAACTGGCAATATGTAACTGTACAGAAAAATCCTGAAATTTTATTTAAGGTTTAATAAACCAAGGGTTAATAAATAAATGACTAAATAAAAATATGATATGTGGGGCCAGAGCGATAGCCCAGCAGGTAGGGTGTTTGTCTTGCACATGGCCTGCCTGTGCCAGCCCAGGTTTGATCCCGGCATCCCATATGGTCCCCGAGCACCGCCAGAGTAATTCCTGAGAGCAGAGTCAGGAGAAACTCCTGAGCATTGCCAGGTGTGACCAAAAGAAAAAAAATGATATGTGATAAACAATGGAATAAGTTACTGGGGCGAGAGATTGCACATCAGGTAAAGGAAACTTGCCTTGCACATGGTCAATATGGGTTTTATTCCTGAGACCCCCTATATTCCTCCGAGTCCCACTAGGAGTGTTCCCTAAGTGCAGAGTCAAGAATAAGCCCTGAGCACTGTTGGGTGTGCTCCTTCACCCCCAAAAAGGTAAATAAGGAAATTACTAACACTTCTATAACATCAATCTGAAAACATATGCCCAATGAAAGAAGCTAGCAAAAAATGATCACATACAGTAGAATTTGCATGTAATGTCCAAAATAGACTGATTACATTGCATGTAATGTCCAAAATAATCAGAAAGTGCGTGAGCAGTTTCTAGAAGTTGGGAAGATTGGGGAGAAAATAGTGATGATTGCTAATGGGTATGGGATTTCTTTCCAGAGTGATAAAGATTCTGAAATTGGTTGTGTGATGGCTGTACAACACTCTGGAAAAAAAAAAAACCAAAAAAGAAACATTACATTTTACTGTAAAAGTGGGAGAATATAAGATTCATAAACCTGTTATTTAAAAAAGGAAAACCCTTGCTTAGACTACAGAACTGAAAGTGATTTGGAGATAGAAAGTACACTGCCACAGAGTGTATTCAGTGCACATTCCTCATGAGGGTTGGTCTATCCTGTTGAGTCAGTGAATCTTTCACCATTAGCATACTAAAAGGCCAGTGTGTACCAGAGAGGAATGTAGAATAGGAGCAAGTCACTCATCAATGACATGAGCATATAAAGCAAAGCAATTTAGTGGATTAAAATTCCTCAGGTTCTAAGAACTAAGACACATTAAGCTTTTCCAAGTCTATTCCACTACCTTCGTTTTGTTCCTGTTTATGGTGATTGAGAACATCACCTACTTGGATATGACCTGTCTCCTCTTCCCAGACTGCTTAATTGCCCATTGTAACCAATATATTCTGAATTTTCTAAGAAAACTTCCAGAAATTAACAGTGTCCTGTATTGTTGACTGCTGAGTCATTTTTCTGAGTTTGCGCATTTTGCTGTGCAAAGCAGAATATTTCCCCCTCTAGATGTCTATATTTTATTCTCTACAAACTGAGACTATAATATGTTACATGGAAAAAGGGGCTTTGCATATGTGAATCTAAGTAAATAATTTTGTCAGAAAAGCCTAACCTGGATCATCTGAGTATGTTCACTATAGTCACAAGGGTCTTCTATGTGAATGAGGGAGGCAGAAGCCAGTGTCAGAAAGATAAAGCCGTGGTCAGATATGACTTTCAGTTATCAAGGAAACAGATTTTCCTGCAGAAACTTCATCCTTGCCAACTCTTTGAGTTTAGCCCTCTGTGATCCATTTCTTACTTCTGACCTAAGAAACGTAAGACAACATTAAAAAACTTAATGCTTTAGGTCACAAAATTTGTGGAATAGGAAGTTCCACCAATATTGTCAATTATCAAGTGATTGAATTATGTTTCCTATTTGCAGGTGTTGATCCTTTTATTTATTGTTGTTCCATTTATTTATCCTTTTATTTATCTATTTATTTATTTATTTATTTATTTATTGTTCAAGATGATCTGGAACAACTGTTAGTTGTAAAAAGAGCAAAAATGTCTTTCCCTCTGGGTTATAAAGTTCCAGAATCAGCCAGAGGAAACTTCATTTTGATCAACGATTGAAAATGAATATTAATCAAAAATTATGAAATATATACTTCTGTCACTGTGACTTTTTGGGGGAGGGGGTATATTTGACATGCTTGGGGGGTCATTCTCAATGCTCAAGGGAATATGAGGTACCAGGAAAAACCCTCTGGCCTCACACATACGAAAACAAAGGGCTCTATCATTGAGCCACATCCCTGACTCAGTCAATGAGATTTTAAGACATAGATTTCATAATAGTGTGTATCAATAACAAACCTCAGTTGTGGTTGAGGGGGAAGTTTTAGGAGGGTACAACCTGAGATAGGAAGAGCAATTTAGAATGGGGTCTTTCATTGAAGGTTTGAAAGTTGTTAGTAAATACAAAGACAACATCCCAGAGACAAATGAAAACAATGTAGGGAGTTATAAGAAAAGGATCGAATCTAAGAAACAACCAGCATGAAATTGAAGGAATGGTTTAGGATAAAAGATAGTAAAGCAGAGAAAACCAAATACCGTGAGATATCAAGAGATAACTAGCTGGTTAGTTTCTATACTTCATTGATTTGAATGTGATCTTCAGAATAATACATACACAATCTCCAACTTGTCCTACCATTCTTATTCTAATTCCAACGTAAAGCTCTTATAACAGAGCTGTGAGTTATATTCTGGTCAGGAATCATAGGAACATTTATACTTTCCAGTCACAGTAAACATTATTTAAAAAGACTTGCAATACTGATGCTAATATTATTTATGCCCTCACTGCCAGGTTAATTGTTCAACGAAGACATCTCTACTTACAAATGCACAGCGTGGAATTTTTGAAGAAATTCCATCTTTGTCTGTTGCCCCATTGGGTCCAGGTGCCTCTTTCCTCCTCTTTCTTGTATTGACTTTGGCTGAAGTCTGTGCATCCATCTTCTTTTAACTAATGGTAGACAACAGAATTACCTGGTAAGAAAAAGTCTCACTATTTCAGAGATGTTATAATGCACACAATCAACAATATATCAATTTCACAGCACACATTTCCATATGAACAAACTGTATCTGGCAAAAGTTGTTCACAAAAAAACAGGTTTCCAGTGAAATGCCTGTTGGTGGAACAATGATCAGAATTAATCCCTTGACCTGGGAAATTATTCTCTCTGAGCAAGGCAGTCTGCATTCTATTAATTTCATATTCTGACCACATACAAAGGATTAGGATGAGTTGTTAAAGAAATTAGTAAGACAGACTTTGCCATTACCCCCTTAACTTTATCCCTGGGGCACTTAGTAGCTTAACAGAAGTACATGGAAAAGTGAAAGGTTCATTTTGGTGAACTTTAGGAATAAAACAATTTTAATGATCAACTGTCAAGTCTGAGTCAGATATGGTACAGTGAAAAGTCAAAGAAAAATCCTCAGGGCAGAAGTTGTAAACAAAACAAAAGCTAGACAGAATGAAAACTTGCTACTCTGCCTTGCTGCCTCTAATAAATGCTCCCAAATAGGACGTCATCTAAAGACCTGTAACTGTGTCTTACTTTCATACCTCCAGCTAAATTCCAAGTGGCAATGTGAGAGATCCACAAGAAACCTGACCTAATTCTTAGAGTCTGAAGGTGACACCCCATGAGTCATGATTAAGTACTAGGCTGGTACTCAAAAAAAATTGTGAGTCTAAAGAGAGAGATGAACACCACCCAGAAACTTCATCATAAATGCAAATTAAAATGGGAGGATACGAATCATTTAACAAGTTTTCAGTGGTAATAAGTAAAGCTTTCTTGATTGTTATTTCAAATGATCTTTCAAAAATTTTATTTTAAAATATTCAGAGATCAGTGATACTCCCATCCCATTTCACAGGTCTGAGACACCTTATATATCTATTAGTAAAATTAGTGATCAACTTTACTTAGCCCACAACTATGTGGAACCTGTTAAATTCTTCTCAGGTTAGTCACACAAAAGTCATTATGAAAAGAAACGTAATCAGCAATCTGGTATCAGGAAACTCAAACTCAGATAGTTAATAATACAGAATACTTACTGTGTACAATAGTATTATATAATTTTTTGCATATAGATATTTAATTTGAATAATAAATGGTTAACAACT